>JANHGL010015159.1:0-83801 GCA_024611195.1 Ceyx melanurus | reverse complement strand
CGGCCGCCGGGAGCTGGTCAGGAGGAGGCGGCGGCGGCAGCAGATGCCGCGTGTCAGGCAGAGCAGATGCCTCGTTAGCCAGCGCCGCGGCAGCAGCCCGGCAGCAGCCCAGCTGTGCGGAGGGGGCGGCCGGCGGCCCTCCTGCGCCAGATGAAGCTGTTGAGTGCTCGCTCTTGCTCGCTTCCCTCTGCATCCCTCTCCTCCCTTCCCCACAGCGCTTGTGCAGCAGCTCCCCGAGTCCTTCCTCCCCATTCCTTTCTCATGGCCATTGCAGCCATCCCCATGCACCCCCTGTGCTGTTGTCTTTCGTTGCACAAACATGAAGATAAATGGGCTGGCAGCCAAATAGTGATAAATTCCTTCCAGCACCCAACAAAGTGGGTCCTCACAGGAGAAGGAGAAGCTTTTCAGGCAGGGTGTCGGGTGGCCAGGGGGATTTTGGTCCTGAGCATGTCGTCTCTGACCTCATTTCACTGGGAGCCGGCTACTCGAGTGAGAGCCATCGCTCATCGGCTTAAACAAAGTGTAGTACAAGACAATTCAATTAACAGCGAGCAGGAGTCAATAGTGCGGCACCGCTGGCGCAGAGTCCTTCCCAAGCTTGGGGAAATCAAACCCTTCTGCAGGCGCCTGTCAGCCAAAGTCTGCCATCCTGAGTGGAGGAGGAAGGGATGCTGGAGAGGAAACGGTCTCCTGGAGCATCCCCCACAGCCCAAAGGCAGAGTTGCCTGCAGAGAGGTGCTGGAGATGGGGTTTCTCCTCAGTCATCTGCACCCCAGGTCGTCTTCTGGGGAAACAGCCTTAAGTTGAGCTGGGAGAGATTTAGTTTAGAGCTGAGGAATAATTTCTGCCCTTTCAGAATTATCCAGGGCTGTCCCAGGCTGCCCAGGGCAGTGGTGGGGTCACCATGATCCCTGGAGTGGTTTCCAAGCTGTGGAGCTGTGGTACTGAGGGACATGGGTTAGTGGTGTCCTGGCAGTGCTGAGGTAATGTGTGGACTCAAAAGGTCTGAAAGGGCTCTTCCAGCCCAAACTATGCTGTGGGATATAAGACTGCAGAGGTCAAGGTCTAGATGTTGTTGTGAGAGAGAACCACGTGGAGAGTCCAAACTCTACTGAAGATAGGAGGGACAGTGGCAGTGGGTTTTCTGGAGAATCGGCTCCTCACCTCCAGACAGCAGGCCTGGGACAGATCCTTGCTGAGCTGATACTATCCATCAGCACCTCACAGTCTTGCTCTCCATCTCCTACTCACACCAGGCAACAAACAGGCTGCAGCTCTCCACCCTTTGTCCACCTTGGTTCTGAGAGCTACCTGCCTTCACAGCCTCTTCACGGCCCCACTTCTCATCTCACACCACTGGCGATAGGCAAAGATCCTCTGATTCCCCATCTCCATTTTCTGCCCATCCCTGTGCTCTGCGGCGTCTCCCCCGAGCCTTGCTAACGATTCCCCTTCCAATGTACTTGTAATGCCATTCCCGTGTTTCCTGGGGTTTGCTTGTGTTTGACGAAAAGACCTCATCATTCCAGATTTGTCTTGCGTGAGCTATCACAGGATTAGCGAGCTGGAAATCTTTCAGAGTTTTTCTTTCAGAAGCCGGTCCCTCGGGAGCAGCGCTTTAGTAAGTGATTTTTCTGTTCTAGCCCAAGGAATTGGATCCGCATCCGGTAGCCAAATTGAATTCATTCGGGCAAGGTTAAGAGCCATTTGATACAGCTTTAGATTAGGTGAAGGCAGCCATATATATTTCATATTCTGCACTATACTGCTGCAGAGTTACTGGGGATGGGCCGCCGTAGTGCTTATTGACTGCTCCCCGGTGATCCCGCCGTTACAAATGGATGTTGCTAAAGGAGGGAATGGATCCTAAATCTTTCCCTGCTGAAAGGTAATGGAAATAAGACGGAGCGAGAGGCGAGGGGAACAGCTCGGCACTTCATAAAAGCTTGGTGGGGCTGGCGGGAGCTTTCCCCTCCGGTGAGGATTGGGAGTGGGGAGGAGCTCCTTACATCTCTCCCCTTGGCTTGAGCTCTTTCCAAGAGCTGCATGGGACCCTTCCCGAAAGGCATGGCTGCAGCCAGCGGTGCTGTGTTACCGTAGTAACGCGGCCCTGCTCGGGATGCTCCGCGCGGGCGCCTTCCCAGAGCACGGCGCCGTGGGCTTGCGTGTGCTGACGAGGGAGGGCTGCTCTGTGTCAGCCGACAGCACAGACACAGGTTGGAACAGCAGGATGAATGAGTTCCTCTGTTTTCTTAAAGTGAGCCCATCCGTTATGGTAGCCCTGCCTGCAACCCTGGTGTGCAGTGGCCAGCTGCTCCCTGCTGGTGCGAACTCCAGAGCTTCATCCCTCGGGGGAAGAGGGGCAAAGAAATGTCTCTGAGGTGTGCAGGGAGCTGATGTCAAAAACAAGGGGGTCTGGGCATCTCTGGGGTATACCCAAGGGTGCCGTGGAGAGCAGGAGGAGAAACCTTGGTGCAAGGGAGCTCATTTAGGGCACTACCCTGTACACAAGCCACACCGAACCTGCCTGATGAAAAAGGACATTGCAAAAGAAGCAAGTTGTATTTCAGATAACCAAAAGTCCTTTTTGAATGATCCTAAGGCAAATGATGCTCAAGGCCCAGGAAATTCTGTATTCATTCACAACTCTTGTCAATACTTGAGAGCATTAGCCCTGGGATGTTTATTGCTTCTCTAAAAGCCCCAGTTCCTGGTGTTGTGACATGAAACAAGGCGCTTTGCTTTTCTTAACTTTTGGCTGTTTGGTCTTTATTGTCACTGGGAAAATATAAGAAACATAACTTTAAAAAGGAAGGGGCATAGAAGTAGATTGCTATTTATTTCTGTTTCTGCAAATCCTATATGTTTTTAAATTTTATTTTATTTTTTTTTATAAGTGTTTCGGTCCCTCACACCTTTTTTAACTATTTGGAGATGTGTAAATAATGACAGGGCTTCTCTGTGCGTCCACTGAGCTGCTTCTTAAACTGCTAGAAAGGAGGCAAACAAGAACCAGGGAAAGAAAAAGATCCCTGGAGATCGGTCTGGTGGAGCATGAGATCAGCACAGGTCACTCTGCTGGGAGTGAACTGGTGTGAAATGAAAATGCTTGACCCACACCCTTATGTCACAGAAAGAGAGCTCTTCAAAGCAGGAGGAGAGCTCTTGGGCTTTGTGGCAGCAGAATTGGATCTAGAAAGGGCGTTGGGTGCCAGGCTGTAGGGTCCTTGCCGGGGCTGTTCTCAGTGGGTTTGTTGGAGTCCTGGGAGTCGTAGACCCATGGCTGTGTGAAGAGACCAAGGAGGGGATGAGAGGAGCAGGTCCTTACAGTGGGAAGATACAGGGCACTCATTGCCTTGAGAGATGTTGTGACATTTAAACACCCCTTTATCTGTCTTCTGTCAGTAGAAGCCTTTCTCCTCCTCCTCCTCTACCTGTGTTCATAACTCCAACCATCCAGGTGGCTTTGATCCCCTTATAGTCTTTGCTGTGCCTGCCCTTCCCTGGGCCAAGTCCACGGTGCCTCCTCCTGTGGGCTTTTCTCATCAAATTCAGCATCTCCTTTTCCTGGCCATAAACCTGTTTTCCCCCCCATTTCTCCCCAGTGCATTAATCCTCCTGTTAAAACAGCTGTAGTGAGGGAAAATGGGGCCGTCTTGTTCTCGTTTGAAACAGGGAAAAAAGCATTCTCCCTGCTCAATCCCCTCTCAAAAAATTCCTCTGTCATTGTTTGGTTTGGGTGTTTTCTTCATAAACCAGTTCAGAACTACAGGGTTGTTTGGTTGTTTGGGTTCTTTTTGTTATTATTATTATTATTATTTTGAGTGCAATCCAGGTAGAAATGTTTTAGCTTGCGGGTGTGGGGGGGGGGGGCTGTTTCCAGCCTGAAAAGAAAAAGCAGAGAAGGAAGCACAGAGGAAACAAAAGCTCCAATTACACAACGCTCAGAATCCCACTGAACTGGGAATTAAACACGGCTCCTTTTCAATCTCTTCCTCGGAGGAGACCAGCCACCGTGAACGGCTTTGACAAATGTGTTTATATTGTTTGATGGAAATCTTCTAGTCAGGACTAAAATATACTCTGGCAGGGCAAGGTGGGGAGGGGGGGAGCCGTGCATTTATCTATCCTGCAAGCAAACAGCACACGGTAGGATTTCCATGGACAAGAGGCATCTCAGGGATATTGGCCAGTAGCTTTAATTTCAACTGTTTGATGGCTGTGTACCCCTTAGTGTACAGGGGAGAGCTTTTCCCTGGCAGTGGCCACATGGACCACGGAGATAAATTCAGGAGACACCACAGTACCCTGAAGGGACAGCCAGGCATGGAGGTGGAGAGTGATGTCTCACCATGCAGAGGCATGGGCAGGAGCTGAGCCTGGCAGGAGCGTTGCTTCCTCCCAGAGCCAACCTGGACACATACAAAAAAAACCCCACCTCATTTTTGCTCCTTTTCAGAATTCACCCGTTTTTGCAGAGTCCCAGTTTTCGGTTGGAGGAGGGAGGCGTTGGTGCTGGTTCTGGATGTCTCCCTAGGCCAGCTTCAGAGGCGGCTGTGTCATCTCCAACCTTTCAAGGAACCCACAAGGGCTTAATTAAAAACTAAACTCGAGCACCGTTATTCAGATGAGACTTTCTGCTCCTCTGCTGACGGCAGCTCAAACTTGTCACTTTGCTCGTGCTGCAGATCTGTGCTGGAAGGGAGGAAATTTCAGCTGAGAGACAGGCCCTGGGCCAGCGTGGGCTGAGCCCTCCTGCCATACTCCTCGGGCTGGCAAGAGCAGGTTGGGGTGACAGCAGCATCCCTGTAAGGGCAGGGAGCAATCAATCAAGGAGACTTCATTAAAAGCAGCGTTGAAGGCAGTTGCTTGACGGAGCCGGTCTGTGGAGGTGACATGGACCTGACTCCAATCACTGGTACTTCAGGGAGAAGAAAAAAGAGAAAAAATCTGCATTTCCTAATCATGTTGCTTTGGTCAGAAGTCTCTTGTTTTCAGCTCCGTTCTGGGCATTTGCGTGCTCGGGAGGAAAAATGGAATATTAGCCATCGTCTCCCGTCACTGAGGAGACAGCGGCGACATAAAAAGGAGCAACTGCAGAGAGAGGTGGTTGGGGGAGGGATGTGAGAGACCCAGAGGAACGTGGTGTCAGAGGACGGCTCAAAAGCAGTAAGGAAAATGCAGCATGAACAGCACCGTAGTTTGTGATTCCTGGCAAAAACAGGAACCCTGAAAAAGGGGCTTTTTTGTGCAATCTGCTTTTTCCTGCGTGTACGGCTGTAACACACTGTGTGTGGGGTGTTGTAGGTGTGTTCATGGAGGTGTGATGCAGGCAGCATCACGTGCATGCCAGGAACACATGCAGGATGGACATCCAGGTGGATGGTGCCTGGCAGGGTCGCATCCGTGCCTACCTGTGGGACAGCAGTGACGTGGTGCATGTTCTCCTGCGGGCATGGGGACAGGTGCCCACGTACAGCTGGTGAACATGATGAATGTGATGGACAAGATGGACACCTGGAGCAGGAAAATGAGCAGTCCTGCCATGGTGGGTCCTGTCCAGGGTGATGCCGTGTGTGTGTGTGTGTGCAGACATCCTTGCCCTTCTAGCCTGCTGTGGCTGCATCTCTCTCCAAGGGGATCCCAGCTGCTCTTGGCAGCTCTATCTGCAGCCTCCCAACAGCCACTGCGAGGGGGAAAGATAAAAATAAATAAAAAACCTAGTTCAAGGAGGGAGGGAAATATAAGAAAAAAAAAACAAACCAAACCCCAACAAACCAGTGCTACTGTCATCCCATAAATCTCAATTTATTTGTCCCTTTCTTCTCACATGAGCGTGAAGGGAAGTGAAGCTGAGGGCGGTGGGGTGTGGAGAGCCTCCCTGGTGACCCTTTCAGCATGGCAGGGGATGCTCAAAGCAAGATGCCTTCAGCCACCTGCTACGAGGGGATTCACAGAATGGCAGGGGCTGAAAGGGACCTCTGGAGATCATCGAGTCCTACCCCTCTGCCCCAGCAGGGGCACCCAGGGCAGCCCACACAGGAACAGATCCAGGCAGGTTTGGAAAGTCTCCAGAGAAGGAGACTCCACAGCCTCTCTGGGCAGCCTGTGCCAGGCTCTGTCACTCTCACAATAATGAAATTTCTTCTCATTTTGAAGTGGAACTTCCTATGTTCCAGATTATACCCACTGTTCCTTGTCTTATTACTTGCCACCACTGAAAAGAGACTATGGAATTTTGAGCTCCTATTTTTGTGTCTGGTTGCTGAAGCTGCAGGAGAGGGGGTTTTAAGGGTGGTTTTGGGGGGACAGCTCTGTTTTCCCTCAGGCTTTCAGTGGATTCGTGCAGGATCCCACGCTTGGTGGCACCTGGGTTCTCTGCGCCGTGCAGCAGCAGAGGAGGGTTTTGGGTTGCTTCTAGCACCTCGTAGGATCTCGGCAGGGGTTGCTGCAGTCGTCTCTCTAAAGCACAGGCTCTTGTTGAGCTGCTCAGATGGCACGGAGGAGGTTGAAGAAGGGCACAGCTGAGACCTCACCCTGGGTGCTGGTCGCCATTGCCAGGACAGCAGTGCTTCAGCTGCTCTGCAGTGTTCCCCATGCCCAGGGTGATGGTGATACCCTGGAAACTGCTCCCCACACAGAGTGGGAGCTGGCAAGGACTGACACCCTTTCATTCCTTCCCTCCCTCTCCTTGCCCAGCTCTCGTAGCCTAATCTTCATTCTTCCTGGGCTGGGACATTTGCAACTTGTGAGCAGTGGTACAGCAGTAATTACGCTCTCCATCACTTTCCCATCAAGGAGTAACTGGAAGAAAATCACATCC
Source organism: Ceyx melanurus (assembly GCA_024611195.1). NCBI lineage: Eukaryota > Metazoa > Chordata > Aves > Coraciiformes > Alcedinidae > Ceyx > Ceyx melanurus. Next base: position 76,975 of record JANHGL010015159.1, on the reverse strand, counting down.
CCAAGTAGCAGCACTGACCTTCATTTCAGAAGGTTAGTCGCAGTCAGCTGGGCTATAATCTAGCCCTACATTTCCCCAGGACCTCGCTGTTCCCTCGAGCCTGTCACGAGCTATAGCTGCTGGTCCTGGCAAGGCTGCCTGGGAAGCACAAGGGCTGTGGGAGCCATTTTCTGTAGGAAAAGGTGTCTGCTTGAGGAGAGGTTCAAGGTGGCATTTGGGGACATGGAGTGGAGGGAAACGCCGAAAAGCTGAGAAAATTGGAGCTGTGTAGTCTGGAGAAGGCTGAGAGGTGATCTTGTAATGTCTATAAATATCTGAGGAGCGGGTATCAAGTGGAGGGGCCAGTTGCTTTTTGATGGTGTCCAGTAGTAGGACAAGGAATAATGGGTATAAGCTTGAACATAGGAATTTCCACCTCAACATGAGGAGAAACTTCTTTCCTGGGAGTGTGATGGAGCCTGGAACAGGCTGCCCAGAGAGGCTGTGGAGTCTCCTTGCCTCTTGTCCTATCACTATCTCCCCTTGCTGCAGAAGAAGGGCTTCTCTGGGAGGATGTTTAGGGAATGTTGAGGTGAAAGACACAGTCTTTGATCCCTTGTATCTGCAGTTGCATTCCTGCATCTTGGCTGCCCTAACACAAGACATGGGGCAAGAACCAGATCATGGTATCTTTATTTTTCTTCAAGTCTTGCTCTGCGTCTCCCTCTTGCTGACTTGCAATTGAAAGGGAGGGGAGAGGGGGGAAATAGATGGCAATAAGAATTGTGTTCAGCTGTTTTGTTTGTCATAATCATTTCTAATGGAAATGTGGAAGGGCTCCTTTCCATCGCCTGATCCATCATGTATACTGCAGAGCATTTGCAGTTTGGTGAAGAGTAAAAGCTTTCAAGAAGGCAGCAATATGTTAAGGGAGCACCTCTGAGGTCGTGGACCTCCTTTGATGGGTAGAACAGCCCTGGTGTCAGCTTTGGTGGTTGATGTCAACCAGTCCTGTGGGTTAGGGATGTGACTGGTGGAAGGAGTGACTGGTCTATGGAGAAGTGACCTGCTCAAGATTAGATGGAGGAGACAGGCAAACTTCTGTCCTTGCTGCAGGCACAGAATGATGAGATGGTCCCCTGGGGAACCACAGAGCTGTAGGAGTATCCTCAGGCAGCAAGTGTGTCAAGGGTATTTTATCTGGGCAAGATTGCTCTTTGTGTGTGTGGCCCAAAAATCTGCTCTTCTCCTCTCCTGTGAGCCCCACAGCAGTGTCAGCAGGATCCATTCCTCAGTGTTCAGAGCAGTCATGGGGAAACTGAGGCAGCAGGTTTTCCACGTCTCTCTTCCCACCCCAGAAGGGCCAAATCCACGTAGTGAGGGGATTTTCACACCCAAAGAGTGTGATGCAAGCAGCCTGACCCGATGCCGGACTCTCCTGTGGGATGTCCCTGAGCTGGAGGGAGGGAGAGACACCATTAAGGGAGCTGGAACCCCTCCAGATTCTCTGTGTTTGTTCCCTCCAGTGATCGCCAAAAGCACCCTCGTTTATTTTGTCAGCTAAATGCTGAAAACCAGCTGCCCAACTTCCAGGGAGAGGTTTAACGAGGTGATCATCGCTTCCTCTCCTGCAGCCTCCTCAGGGCAGGGATGGTTGGGAAGCATCTCACAGCTGTTGACCAATGGATGCCTATCTGTCTTCTCCAGTATTTTAGGGTACTTAGCTATTTTTGTGCAAGGCCTCCTCTTTTTTTCCTTTGTGCTGAGTTGCAGGAAGTTCTGAGGTGTAACGTGGCAGCTGTTTAATGGTGTGCTGGAGGCAGATGAGCTCGGGGAGCGAGGAGAACCTCCTGCTCCTCCAGAGTGCAGGATGCCTCCTGCATGCTAAAAACACAGCCCCTGCATCCTCTCGGAAGGAGAAGGGTGCTGCTGCTGCTCATTCCCTGCTAAGCTGTGAGTAACATGGATGAGGCTGCACAGGAGTTTCTGGCAGTGCCAGGAGGAAAGATGTTTGGCTGAGAGGTTTGTTTGTGGTGCTTTTCCGAGTGTGGACCGAGTTGAGCTTGAGAGGATGCTAGGAAGGGAGGATGCAGGGATAGCCCAGCCCAGCAAAGCTGCTCAGACCCGGTACTTACGTGGGCATGTACCTGAATTTTCCTCTGACCTGCTCCGTTGGTTGAGAACTTGTCTTCTTGTTGAAGAACTTGGCTCAAACAAGTAGCTTCATTTTATCTGGTGGCTTCACCTGGACAGTGGGGTCGGGTCATGTCCTCGTATCCCAAGGTGTTTGGGGATGAACACGCCGCAGGCTGCTGTTGAGACAGGCAGAGGCACTTCAGTAGCACTGTTCTGGAAGGTGTCAGGAGACTTGCAGGCTGTCACCATCCTATAGAAAACATATGTGACTGTTGGATTGAACTGTGGTGTTGCTTCCCTTCTGGGAAGCGCTGTGTGACTTCTGGAGGGACATCAAGATCTTTGAAGAGACAATTAACAATTTCAATAGTGCTTTGATATTCGGGGAACAAAATGTTGACACAACACTCCAGGCTACTCGGATTTAACTTGCAGTTTAGACTTTTTTTTTTTTTTAAAAAAAGGAAAATAAAATAATAATTAAAAAGAGAGTATGAAATTGAATTAGCAAATTATTTTGATTGCTTTGTTCAGTTTTCCAGCTACCCACCTGGAAAATACTGACTGGCTGCAGGCAGGAGTAGAATTTATTACCAGAGATAAATGGATCTAGGATAAAAGTCCTCTTTATTTTTTCATTTTAGCCGCAAAGGGTGATGCGCTTCTGTTCAGCTCTTTGTGCTGCAGATCAAATAAGAAGGAACTTTGCATGGGTGTGCTGAAGCCTGTCGGGTAGAAGTTACTTCTCCCCCCTCCCCACCTCCCCCTCAACCTTTTCCTCCTAGAAGCAGCACCTCGGACTTGAGCTGAGCACGATAGTTAATGTTCCTTTGGCAATCAGGCCGCCGTCACTCCGATTCCCAGTGCTGGCTCTGGTATTCTTGTTTTCTGTTTCATGTGTGCAGGCTCTGATCTCTCTACCTTGGCCTTGTTTTATTTCTTTATTTTATTTTTTTTTCCCCTTCTTTTCCCCCCTGTTTCTCTCTCTTTGTGGAAGAAGCGTCGTTTCATTTTTCCCGCAGGTCCTGAGAGGGCGGCTGGCAGCTCTCATATGCAGGGTGTCAGCTACGTTAAATGAACACGCTCAGATCGCTGTAAATCCCTATTTACACATAATAAACACGGGGATATAAAACATAGAGGAAATAATACATTATTGATTACAACAGTGGCGTGTAATGTCCTTTGAAAGGCAGGTGGTGCGTGCCCATCCATCAGCGCGCCCGACGTGGCGTCTCGCTCCTCGGAAGCACGAGGCAGCCGTGTGCTGCTGCTGCTGCTCCCCTGGCTCCGAGAGGGGAGAGGAGGGGCAGGGCCAGGAATGGTGGAGAAGTTCACATGGAATAGAGTCGTAGAATTGTTTGGGTTGGAAGAGAACTTTCAGACCATGGAGCTCAACCGCTCCCCCAGCACTGCCAGGGCACCACTGACCCGTGTCCCTCAGCACAACAGCTCCATGTGGGGCTTGGGAAAACCTCTGCAGGGATCATGGGGACTCCACCCCTGCCCTGGGCAGCTTGGGACAGGTCTGGACAGCCTTTTGCATGAAGAAATTGTTGCTCAGCTCCAAACGAAGTATTTTCTGGTGCAATGTGAGTCTGTTTCTTTTTGTCCTGTGTCTTGTTCCCTTGGAACAGAGCTCCCACCTGGCTCCAGCCTCCTGTCAGGAGCTGTCAGAGCCAGAAGGTCTCCCCTGAGCCTCCGTGTCTCCAGGTTCAACAAGCCCAGGTCCCACAGCTGCTCCTCACCAGACTTTTGCTCTAGACCCTTCCCCAGCTCTGTTGCTCTTCTCTGGCCACACCCCAGCCCCTCAATGTCCTTCTGGGAGTGAAGGGGCCCAAAACTGAACACAATTAGAAGGCATTTCAAGATGGAATAGCAAAGTGGGATATTCTTCTGGGTGACCTGAAGCCCTCACTACAGGGCACATTTGGATTTTTTTTGAGAAAGCAAATCCTCAAGGGAAATTTTCTCCTCCCCTTGTTCACTTTCAGGGGTTTACAGACCTTGCTGCTCCTCACAGTGTTGGCTTCAGGGCCAGCTGCTTGGGTCACAAGAATTTCAATAGAGAAAGAGCATCTTTGTGAAAACCAGATAACGTGAATTGGGACATGGGGAAAGCTCCCCCGACCCGAGCTGTCCCTGACCTCGGATCTGAGCTGTTTGCTCGTTCATGTGAACTCTGCAGTGAAAACAGATTAAACTTCCTTTTTCCTGTGGCTTTTTTTTTTTTTTCCCTTTTTTTCCTCCAGGTATTTAATCTTAGTTTACAGATGAAATGTGCAGTGGAGAAAAAGATGCTAATCACACAGTTGCTGCACTCTGGTTCCAGCCACTGAAAAATTTATTACCGTGTGTCCTGGATTGGACAGGGCTGTGAACACCGAGATGTGAACGTCCTCGGAGCAGTGGCTGATAGACCCAGAGCTGTGACAGGGCTCAGCATCGTGTCACGGAATCTTTAGACTTGGAAGGGATCTCTAGAGATCATCTGGTCCAAGCAGGTTTACTTGGAGCATGTTACACAGAATGGTGTCCAGGCAGGTTTGGAATCTTTCCAGCAGAGGAGATCACATCCTCTCTGGGGAGCCTGGGCCAGACTGTCACCCTCATAGCAAAGAAATTTTTCCTCATATTTAGATGGAACCTCCTGTGTTCCAGCTTGTTCCTTTCAGCCTTTTGTCCTGTCATTGGGCTCCATCCTCCTTGCACTCACCATTTAGATATTTATAGATCTTGAACAGGTCTCCTCTCAGTCTTCTCCAGGCTAAATAGTCCCAGCTCTCTAAACCTTTCCCTGTTCCCCAGTCATCTTCCTTGCTCTCTGCTGGACTCTCTCCAGTAGTTCCCCGTCTCTCTTGAACTGGGGAGCCCAGAACTGTGTCATGCTCAAAACTTCCATCTGATGGCTGCTGGTGTCATCTCAGTGACTTCCTGGTGCTTTAGGGTGTGTGTGTGTGTGTGTTTGTTTCTCTTTTGTCAACCATTTAACCAGTTAGCTCTTCTCATGCTTTTTGGCCTGATATTAAGATGGCTTCAGTGTCCTGGATATATCATTGCACACATCCCTTCCCTAGCTGTAAGGAGGGCATGTGGCTTTATGTGGTCACGTTCTGCCAGGTTTTTATGAAACCAGAGCAGAAGGCAAGGTCAGAAATCAGACCAGAAATGGGATTTCTGGAGCTCCCAAAGAAAGGTGTTTGGCTGGGCAGCTTTCTGAGCATGGTGTGTTATCAATTTAATATCCTGTCATGCAGGGACAGGGGTTAGTGGAGCCCTGCCTGTGCTGGGTTAACGGTTGGACTCGGTGATTTTAAAGGTCTCTTCCAATCAGACCGATTCTGTGATTCTACAACCTTGTCTTGGAAGCAAATTGGTTTGATTTTCTTGGCCTGTCTCCCCTCCTCAGCATGTTGTTGGACTTGCAGTTCAGAAACATTCAAACTACAGCTCCCGTGATGCCTCTTAAATACACGGTTTGCTCTTGGCTTTTTGCAGGAGCTCTGTTTCTCCACAACTAGCTCTCCCTGCAACTCCTTCCCCTCCAGCACCAGCACCACCAGCTGAATCTTAGAGCTCGAAGCGGTTTCATGAAGTACTTCTCCTGCAGCTGCTTTTGCCTGCGTCTCTGGTTTTTGGGTTTGTTTTTTTTAAAGGACTATTTTGTGTAAAAGCATGAAAACCAAAACGTGCTGAGCAAGGAAACACTTGTCAGCCGTGCGAGGAGCGCTCGCCTCTCTCCTGCAGCAATTAGCAAACCTCAGCGCGGGCTCGGCTGGCTTTCCAATTAAACCCTGGCAAGCTGGCGGATAACGATGCGATAACGAAGCGGAGAGCTCTGGAGCTGCTCCTCTCGCTGTTGAGGAGGAGCTGGGCAGCTTTAGGCTGTCCGGCTGGAACGAAGCCACTGAAAGTAATGGGCTGGACCATCTCACCCCATTACAGTTAATGGGATTGGAGGGACTGTGCTCGGGAGCAGCGCTCTGGCGCCGGGGGAAGCTGGGGAGCTGTTTTATTGTTCCGGTGATGGCCAGCACTGGGAAAGTGGCCCCTTGGCAGGGGAAGCTGAGCTGCTCGTAGCAAGTTTGGCAGCAGGTATGAGGAGTAGTAGTGAAGGAGCATAAAGGCACCGATGTGTTGGCATCAGCTGTGAGCTGGGGCTTAATTCAGTCAAGGAGTGTCATGAGGAGTATAGAGGAGATGATGAGCTGCTTGTGCATCCTTTGGGCTGCATCAGGTCACAAACAGGGTGCCAAGTCCTTCCCTTACACCAGTGTTCCCTTGTTTACCTTCCTACCTGTGCTGATTGCCTGTAGGGGTGGAGGAATTGTTCAACATTGCATGAGCCTGGCGAGCACCCCCAGAGATCCAGCTAGTTGTGGAAATAGTGAGTTTCAGGTCAATCAGGAAATGGATAATGCTGTAAAAGGGGAGAGGGGATGGTCGTGAGGCAAAGTAAGTATTACAGAATTCCAGTTTTGGGCTGAATGCTGCAACCTGCAACAGGTGTGGTGGGTGCTTAGTGTCTCCCTGGACCTGGGTGAGGTGATGGGTGCCAGCTCAAGAAGAAGCAGTGGCCACTGTTGAGGTGAGACATTTGCATGGCCTTGCAGACTGAGCCATGGACTTGTTTCTCATGGTGGGACCGAATCTGCTTCCACTGGATGCTGAAAGAACATGGTCTGTCCAGATCAGCAGCAATCAGCCTCCCACGGCCTGAAATGGGCCCACTCCACTTCCCTTTCTCCTGTTACTGAGAGTGGCCAAAGTCCTCCCTGGCAGGACGCTGTAAAGCTTCAATGCTGCAATCACAGCAGCCTTCCTGCAGAAAGGGACAGAAGTGTAGTGATTAGATAATCCTGAAAATCTTGTGGCTTTCTCCCTTTTCCTGTCGCCAGTGCCTTGTTCATTGGCAGATTGCTGGGACCTGTTTTCCTGCTGCCTCTTCCACCTTGCGCTCTTCAAGTGAGTTCTAATGGAAGGGAAAGAGCAGGAACTGCAGCAAATGCACCTCCAACTGGGATTAATCTGAAATTCCTCCTCCCTTGGCCACCTTACTCATCCACAGTTGCTTGGTACCGTCATAAATGAGACTCCTCAAGCTATTTAGGTGCCTCAGCTCCCTGTCCAATTGCTGAGAGGTTTAAATAGTGAAGTAGGAAAGGAAAGATTAAGGTGTGTATGTGGGTCTGTGTATGTGACTTACATCACTGGTCCCCTTCAGCTTGGGATAGCCCGAGAGGAGATGGCATAGCATGGGCTGGTGCTGTTCAACAGGTCTCCTCACCTCTGCCAGCGGGAAGGCGGCTTGAAGACTTTCTGAAATCGCTGAGAGTTCACAAGGAAGAGGGGGGGGGAGGGAAATAATAAAAAAATAGAAGCTGAAGATAAGAAATGTTTTTTTAGAAAAGCCTCAGATGCGGCAGAATTGCAGCCGTGCTGGGAGGTAACCGGCAGATGCAATTTAATTATGAGCTAGAAAGAAGCGGTGGTGGTGGCGAGGCTGGAGCGTGATTTCCTGGTAATAGAAGGACCGCGGGGTTCCCTGCCTCTCGCCGTCCTCTCATCTGCAAATGAGAGTGTGGCAGGGCCTCGGAGCCTTCCCTGCTTTCAGAGGGGATTAAAGGGCCACGACTTCTCTGTCTTGGAGGAGCCAGGGTGGTTGTCAAGGGTGTCCAGCATGTGAAGGATTTGGAGCAACCAAATGGGCTTCAAGGCAGCAGGAGCTGATGGAGTTGGGACAGATGCCAGCTGTGCCAGAGGAGGGTTAGGCTGCGTGTTAGGAGACACTTCTTCACTGAAAGGGTTGTCAAACGCTGGAATGGGCTGCCCAAGGTAGTGGTGCAGTTGCCAACCCTGGGGGCATTTAAATGACATGTGGACCTGGTGCTCAGGGACATGGCTGAGTAACCTGCTGTAGTTGAGGGTGCCCCTGCTCACTGCAGGGGGGTCAGACTAGATGACCTTTAGAGGTCCCTTCCATCCCAAACCATTCTATGATTCTGTGGTTTTGTGGTAATGTTGCAGTGTTGGGTTGAAGGTTGGATGATCTTGAAGGGGTAAGGAACAGTGAGAAACCAGAGTGTTTGAAATCAGGTCTTCAGAGAAAACACTGTGTTTTGGAGGAACCAAAATCGGTGGCTCTTTTATCTTTTCTCCCTTTCAGTTTTGTTCTGGGCTTTTTCATTCAGATTTTAGACCATCTTGGAGACTAACAATCAATCCCTCCTGCTGAAAGCCCTTCTGGTGTGTAGGAACACACCCTGATGAAACCCCAAGGTGGGCTTCACACCTGTGAGGGGAGACTTTGACACTCTGAACTAGCACTCTGAACCAGAACTGGCTGCTGATGTAGGGAATGGGCTGATTTCTGCAAGCTCTGCTTTTTTTTCCCTCCTTATAAACTGGACCTGCAGGTCTGTGGACCATCAGAGATCAGCCCTTCTGCCCCGTTGCCTTTCACATCTCAGTGCAATGAGCTGGCAAACACCTCTGCTCCATCTGTTTGCCTTCACTGATGGATTCTTTAAAGTCAGATTGTGGTCCCACAGGGACACACTCAACTAATCCTCCGCTTTTAAGATTTTATTTGTGCAATAAATGGATGACAAGGTGGTTTGCAAGTACATAACACAATAAACGGGTTTATAAATGCAACTTTTCTGCTGAGCGCTATAGAATAAAGCACAATATCGCTCCAGCATTTAACGCTGATCTCTGGTTCATTCATATTTCAAACAGTAATGTGCCCGTTTTCTCATCTGGGAAAGTCTCTTAGGTTCTTTTAATACATTTTTATAAATTAACCAGGCACAGATTTAATAATAACTTGCATTCATAGGGCTTTTTTTTTTTTTTTTTCCATCTTGGAGGCTCTCGGATCGCTCTGCAGGCTGAGCCACCTTGTGTAGAAAACCCAGGATCCGTCGGCGCTCTGCTGAAACGTGGCAGTGCTTTGGATCCCTGGCAATGCTCCCGGAGGATGCTGGAATCCAGCCCTCGGAGCAGAGGGAGAGGTTGGAGAGGCAGGATGCAGCTTGCTTCACGGGTGTCCAGAGTAAAGTCCTCTGCAGATGAGGTCACTGGGATGTTTAGGAATCTGCGTGAGGAAAGGAAGGTGGTTACTGAGCCTGCAACGAGGGATGCTGAAAGCAAAGGAGAAAATGCTCCTTCAAATATTTCTTCTAGCTTTTGGGATGCTTTGTAGGTAGAAGGGTGAAGCCAAGAACATGGCAGGACTTGGGAGATGTGTTTTTTTTTTTGTCTAGAATGTGCTTCTTTAGCAAGATACCCAACAGCAGGTAACTTTGTCACAACAGGAAACTTCTAAGGAGGAACATGAAGTTTCTCCAAGTGATCAAAAGTGATCAAAAAACTCTTCTCATATCACCCTTGCTCTCCAACATAGGAACAAAGCAGAAGGTGCTGAGCCTTTTTCCCTAGGGGCTTTCTTATAAACAAAGTGGAAGGTGCTGAGTTTCTTTCCTTGGAGACTTTAATGCTCTCTTAGGAGCTCCTATTGAAGTTCTTTGCTCTTGATGTCCCCATCTCACCTACAGGGCTTTTCTAACCCTCTGTCTTCTCCACTTGTCATGTTTTGATGTCACTGGGCTACCTGGCATAGAGGTAGCTCGTTCTCCATCCTCAAAAGAAAAAGTTGAGAGTGAAGCTTGTGCAGGTAACATGCAGTTTGAAAAAAAATATTTACAGAGTGCAAATTTCCATCTCTGTAGAAGGAAAACATAAGAAAATGGAAACGTGGTATTTATATTAATACCAAGTTCTTAAAATGTAATTGAAGAGACCAGCTGCTTCTACTTCTCTTATAAGAGCTTAATTGGTATATAATAGCATAGTTAATTAAGTACAAATCAATAGTTTAAAACAGCTAATTGATATTTAATATGTGTGGGAAAATATAACTTAGTTGTAATATAATTAACTCAATATTAAATAAGCAATGGAATTGCAATTATGCCCGTACAACGATTATAAAGTTTATTGTTCCTTAATAAACTTGCAATTAGACAGGATGAGCTGAAAAATTATTAAGCAGGTATTATTGGGCTATTAAACACTTATTATCATTCCTGGTGGGATAAAGCTACACAATAGCACACATTATGATGGTGCTAATAAACCTTTATTAGCTCTTTGCAGCTTTAGCCTTTACTGCAGTGGTTAAGCAGAAACTTTGTTCCCTCCTTGAGTTGTGGATGTTGGAATTGCCTTGGAGAAAGGAAATCCCAAAATACAGGAGAATGAGGAAAATTCCATAGTTTAGGCCAGCAAAGAGAAATCTTTCTCTTTGTAAGAGAACTTGCCCAGTCTGTGTGTAAAGATCCCCTGGTAGAAGACCCTGAACTCTTTTGTTTCTTTTAATTGGCTTTTACTTCACTGTGTCTAATGCTGATGATGTGTGGTGTGAACTTGATCATGCTTTGTCCAAGTTGTTTTAAGGTGAATTACTGCAGGTGAAAACGTGTTCCTGACATGTTTTCCAGGCAAGATGCTTCAGTTCTCACTTCTTCAAGGCTCCCAGATTGATAAGCCTCATCTGTAACTAGTTTCTCTCTGTTGTGGAAAAAAATCAATCATCATTGCAAGGAAGAAGACAGGATTTGTTTTTAGGGGTGGGTGACATGGAAGGGTTAAAATATTCTGTTTTCAATGGTATCTCGGCAGCCTCCCTAAAGCCAAAACATTTTAAATGCTGGCACTCTGCTTAACTGTTTCAGCTTTAGGTAGCCACTAAAAGCCATGAAGTGGTGAGACATCCTTAGGCATCAGAGTCATCTTGAAGTATTTTACCTTTTAAAGGCACTCTCAAGTATTTAAAGGTGCCTTTAGCTATAAAGATTTTTTTTTTTTTGCATGTTCTCACAAATTTATGGTATGAATTATTATAATGCAGTGCTCTTGCATAGCTCCTTTCATCAGGGGATATCAAAGTCTTTTATAAGCATCAATTATAGCACCCCTCGGGGAGGCAGACAGAAGATAGACACCCATACCAGGGTGTGCTGATCCAGGCTCCAGACAGGTAATAAACCCAGATATCACCCAGATCCAGCCAACCCCCTGCTTTGGTCCAGGATGCTCTCAATGATGGTTGTGGCTCCCGGAGAGCTCAGCAGCTCCTGTCATGCCAGGAAGAACCCAGCTGGAACGTGCCAGGGTGTACGAGCTGGGTCTGAATTAGCAGGATAGGAACATTGGCTTCCTCAGCTCCGCTGGGGACTGCGTTGCCTCGTGTCATGCTAATCTAATTGTGCTGGTTTAATTACACTTTGATACCTTGGTGCTTGGTGGAGGCTCAATAGGAATCGATGCAGTTTTGCTTTCCTATCAATAAAGAGGGAAACAACTCTCACTTGCTTTGCAGGCTCAGTGTAAATGGCCCCGGAGCCCTTTGGTGGGATCGTGGCAGTCTGGCCACCTACGCTGTGTTTGTTTTCACAGGCATCGTGGAAACCCCATGTGAATGGCAGGGCAAGAGGAAACAGACACAAGTTGCACCAGGGGAAGTTTAGGTTGGAGCTGAGGAACAATTTTTCCCCTCCAGGGTTGCCCAGGGCAGTGGTGGAGTCCCCATGTTCCCTGTAGGGCTTTCCAAGCCCCAAGTGGAGACTGTAGAATTACAGAATGGTAGAGATTGGAAGAGACCTCTAATGTTCAATGAGTCCAACCTCCTGCCAGAGCAGAGTCACCCAGGAACAGATCTAGGTGCATTTATTAAGTCTTCAGAGAAGGAGACTCCACAACCTCTCTGGTCATCCTGTTCCAGCCTCCATGATCCTCACAGCAAATTTTTTCCTCATGTTAAAGTGGAACTTTCTGTGTTCTGAGTTTGTGACCATTGCCTCATGTCATATCACAGGGCACCACTGACAAGAGACTGGCCCCTTCTACATGACACCCACTCTGCAGATATTTGTAAACATTCGTAAGATCCCCTCTCAGCTTCTCTTCTCTAAGCTAAACTGTCCCAGGGCTCAGGGACTAAACAGTCCCAGCTTTGCCTCATCAGAGAGATGTTCCAGTCCCTTCAGCATCCTCATAGCCTCTGCTGGACTCTCTCCAGTATTTCCCTGTCCCTCTTGAACTGGGGAGGCCAGAATTGTACACAATACTCCAGATATGGTCTCCGTAGTGCAAAGCAGAGGGTGAGGAGACCCTCCCTCGACCTGCTGCCCATACTCTTCTTTATGCCCCCCAGGATGTGGTTTCATGGTGATCTGGCAGTACTGGGTTAATGGTTGATGACCTTGAAGTTACAAGAACCCCCAAAGTCATTGTGGGTAGGTGAAGTGAGTCGCTCTCTGGAGATGCCTCATTCTCTCAGGGATCTTTGGTGACAGTTTGGATTTAGGGGGCAATTAAATTTCACCTTACTCAAAGAATTACTTTTGCCTCGGCGCTGACTTCAGTGGGATTAAACATATGATTTATTTTGGTCACATGCTGATGTCCTCCAGGACCAGTTGGTCCTTAGCCTGTTGCAGGCTGGAGCCCTAGTTAATGTTACAGTCTTGAGTGTACCATGAGTATCTTGGGGATAAAAATAGTCTGTTTTTTCTGGGTTCAACCCCAAGTTTGCATAAAAAAAACCCAACCAAGGCTCCCCGGCACCTCTTGCTTTGCTCTAAAGCTGTCGCTGCTCTCTCAACCCTCCTGCTTCACTGCCTTCCCCTCTGGAGTGCAGCTCGACTTCGTGACAACCCCGAGCGCTCCTTCCTCGGCGGAGAGAGGGGGGCTGGAAAGAGTCCACAGCCACATTAAGTAAACATCAAAGGGGCTTTGATCAGCAGGGCTCCGCAGAGCACCACGAGCCCCGGAGGAGCTCGGCAGGTCTGCAGGCAGCATCAGGGACATGGTACCTTAATTTTCTCCAGTGTGACACGGGAGAATTTGTTTGAAGAACTCAAGGGGGTTTTTTTTTGCCACTTGGAGATGCACATGGTGAGAGTGAACCCACACTCAGATCCCTTGCTTAGATCCCTTGCTCAGATCCAGGGCTCAGATCCCATGCTCAGATCCCGTACGCAGATCCCGCATTCAGATCCCGTTCCTTCTGTTCCCAGTAGTCAGAGAGCCCCTTTAAGGAACGAAGGCATCAAAGGCATGTCCCTCCTCACACTGTGGCACTCTGCTGCTTGTAGGGTCACTCACTTCGCTTCTAAAGAGTAAGATGCCTCAAGCCAGACCCCTCTTCCCTCCCAAGGGCTGCGTTGCTTTGCTGCTCACTAAGGGAGAAAGGGATGAAAAGGTCCCTGTTGTTGCCACGTGCCAATGTGGCTTGTCCCCTCTGCTGTGAGAAACAGGTGAGGGAGGGGATGGTGACCCTCCTGTTCCTAGGTAGACGTGGACCCCCAGCAAAGCTCATCTCAGTGAGGCCATCCAAAGACATCAGTGACATGCTGGCCTCTGGGTGCTTTACCTGACCGGCATAACCGGCAGGATTTGCTCCCTGCAGCATCCCTGTGCTTGTCCCCAGCCTGCTCTGCTAATGTGGCTCTCTCTTCTCTTGCAGAACTGGGGCTCCCAGGAAGAGGATGCTGCCTAGTACTGGGGTTCATGTACAAGGAGAAGTACCGCAGGATGACTGAAGGTGAGCAGGTCTCTCACCTTCCATTCTTCCTTCCTCTTTAGCCAGGGATGGGCTAGGCTCTTCGTCACACCACAGAGAAAAAATTAGTTCTATACATCCCTAATCCACTGTCTTTTCCTATGGAAAGGATTTGTTGGTTGAAGGTCTTCCAGCAATTGCTGCATCTCATCTTTTTATGCTCATCAGGTGGTAGTGCCTCAGTGTGGCACCTTCTGAGTACCCTTTTCAGTGCCTTTGCGCCTCTCAGAGGCACGGTTCTGGTGCTCACCAAACCTCTGCACTCTGGCAGGGATCTCACAAAAATTTCCCTGCTTAATATTCCAGTCAGCCCCCAAGTGCTTTATGAGCATTGATTAATCCATAGAAATAGCATAAATAATTACGGAGTGTAATAACTAAACAAAAGCTATTTACACTCAAAAGAGCTGGTGTCCTCACCACTGGTACCTTTGTCTCCTGGCTGCTTTTTCTGGATAAGATCCTGGGTCTGGTACAGCACCATTGCTGATTAATGCTGGGTGAGGGAAGGATTAAGGATCCCAGAGCCCTGGGAGGGTCTTCAAAGTGTGTCGAGTTGAGTTTGGTTGCTCTGGGGTTACTCTGGTGTCTGCAGACTTGATCCAAATGTGAATTTAGTCCTTTTTTAGGGATCTGGTTGGCAGTGGGTTGGACAAATGGTGTGATTGCTTACCCTACTGGTTTCCTCTTGCTTGTGTGGGGTGGTGTTAGGCCAGCAGAGAGTCACAGGTGTGTCTGCTCTTCCAGGAAGCTTTATCTTCACGAGAGAAAAAGATATTTTAGCTTCCATGGGGTAGAATTCTAGTTGAGAAGAGCTTATGGCTGAAATACCAGCTAGAAGATCAAAGGTTCCTTCCGTTTCCCAGGAGCCTTGATATTGAACTTATAACGTGGGGAAAGTGCTTCTCAAGACTTCACCTCATGCTTCTTAATTACCACATGCTTTTTAAACATTGATTAGAGTCTGGTTTTAACGGGAAGGGGCTGCCCCTTGGGAGGGAGGATGGCAGATTCTGGTCCAAGTGCTGTCAGAAGGTGCAGTCTCTCTCTCAATCCCCGCCTGTCCCTCAAACCTCGTGGAGAGGCCGGTGCTGAGATGGGCAGGAGCACCCAGGGGATGCTCTCAGGGTGTCCGAAAGCCGGCAGGACCGGGGTCACACTTGGGACATCACAGAAGCTCCTCTCCACACCCTGCTAGATTCACAGACTGCGTTGTTTAGGAAGCGAACCCTCTTCTCAGGCTTTGTGCAGAGAGAACAAAGAGACATGAAAAGCCAAAAGCGAAGCCTTTGTGTGGGAAAGGGAACAAAGCTTGTGCTGTGCAGCCAGCGAGCTCCTGGCCCCTGCAGCCTGCAGGACAATTATGTTTAAAGGTACAATCTGCCAAAAAAAAAAAATCCGCCACACCAAAATCAGGGGATTTCCATGGCTACAAAGACCACCCAGGACTGGTGTTTTCATGAGATGACAGTTGCAAGCCTCCAGCTTCCTGGGCTTTTGGTGGCTTTCAGCCCAGATGGATGGTGCATGAACCAAGGAGGGGGGTCAGATGTTTGCTCATTGACAGAGACACAGCGAAGGAGTTTCCAGCCCAAAGTAGCTGTGCCAGACTCTTTGGGCCAGTCTCCTCACAGGGGTAAGGAGGGAGACAGCTTCCCTTTGATATTCCTCTGGTTAGTGCAGGATGGTGCTAATGAACAGCCCTATTAATAATTGCAGGGTAGCTGAAGGAGCTGAAAGCAGAGGTAGGCAGTGGGGCAATGGGATAAATATGAGGTGTGGTGGGGTCTCTGTTGTAGTGGAAATGGGTAATTACAGGGATTGTTTGAACCTCGATGTCACTTAGCAGATACAAAATGCACTCCGAGGTAGAGAAGAGCAAGAGACTTGGAGGTGTCGTTGGTGTGGAGGAATCTCTTGCTGGAAAATGTTTCTCTTGGCTATCCCAGGCTGGGCACTAGCAGACCAGCATGGCAGCCTCTCCCAGCAGGGTCAAATAAATATTGAGGCTTACAGACACACTGTGGCCATGCCCAGCAAGGGTCTTTGGTAGGGTTATGTGGTTTGTTTACCAGCTGACAAGTGATGGATATCTGTACCTCACCTGCAGTGGTGCCAGGGAGGGGGCAGTGATCACCTCTCTGGGAAACCTGGGCCAGGCTCTCACCACCCTTAGCAGCAACAATTTCTCCATCTCTCTGGTCTGAATCTCCCTGTTCTAGTTTCAAACCATCCCCCCTTGTCCTGTTCCATCCCCATCTTTCTGACAGACCCAAGGAAGGTTTCCCTAGAACCTTTTCCAGGGTGAACACCCCCAGCTCTCCCAACCTGGCCTCCCAGCAGAGGAGTTCCAGCCCTCACGGTAATGCTGTGGCACTAAAAGGTACCATTAGGAAGGCAGAATCCTTCACCTCTGAAGAACAGGATTGTACCATCTAATTTCTGTCCTAGTATTCCATGTGCTTCCTTTTCATAGAACCACAGAACTTACCTCAGTCATCATCAGTTCTCATCAGTCCCTCACTCACTGTGTATCACCCTGGGTCACAAAAAACCAGCTCTGGGCGAGGTGCTGCTGTCCCAGCTGTAAGGCAACAGAGATCCTAGGCTGGCTGGTGGCAACGCTGGTGACCTGAAGCCGGCACCAGGAAAGGTGCTTGATTTGGGCACAGTTTGGGGGTGTTAATGGGCTGGGGAGTGGGTGGGAAGGTGCCACTCCAAACACCTTCAACCACCACAGGAACTGCTCGGCGCTTATCCCTTGTCAGTGATTGGCGCTGGCCCCGTCCGCGTGCGGGGGCGGCTGTTTGGTGCTCAGCTGTGAGTTGTGGGGTGGAATTGGGCTGGTGACAGTTGTAGATGGAGAAGGGACAGGGAGAGAGAGAGGCAGAGCTGTCTGCAGAGACGGCCTCACCATAAAGACGCTTTAGAGTTAATCCGCCGCCATCTGTCTTCATTCCACTAATAACCCACTCAATCAGATGCCGCCGACTGTTTGTTAACATTCAGAAACAGATACATAATCAGGGGGAGGGCGACGCTGTTTGCTCACCAGGGGCTGGATTCCTCTGCAGGAACAACTCTCCCCTAGCCAAGGTGGCTTTTCGGTGGGAGACACAGTGTTAAGAGTCAAGGTGGCCATTTGGTGGAAGCTCATGGACGGGGTGTCCCAAGACACGTGCCGTGCAGTGGAGGTAATGCTGAGATTGGCAGCTTTCCCCAGAGCTTGTGCTGCCCTGGACCAAGGGTGTTTTGGAATAGAAAGGTGCTGGCATCTGTGAGATGGGTCACCTTAGTCTTAGATCTTGATCTAACCTGAAAATTTAGGATTGTTTTTCTTCTCCTCTTTCCCTTCACATTCAGTTCTCCTCCTTCTCAAGGGAAGGCAAAATGTGTGCTGTAAAATCTCTCACTCTTGCCTGTATTGTTTGGTTCCTGCCTCTCCAAAGCTTCAGGTCCCAAGCTGGGCTTGCTCCTCTCTCATCTGCAGTGGTCAAAGGCAGGTATTCAGATATCGCTCCTGCTATTTTTCCCCCTCTTCTCCTGCCTTTGACTTCTTGCCAGATCTAACTCAAGTCATTAGCGAGCGTCACTGCAGCAATTATGGCACTTTTTGGCTGCCATTCATAAAGCTACTAACGGGAACGATTAAGCGCTGAGAGGTGTCAGCCTTCTCCTTCACCACCTGTTCCCGCCAGCCGTCAGCTGCTGGAAGGTGCCCACAACCATCTCCCTGGGCACAGGGTAGCAGGGCAGGGCCGCTCATCTTCCTCCCCAGGCACGTTGCTGGCTGTGGGCCAGTGGCCAGCTCTGCAGGGTGGCTCTGGTGTTTGGCTTCGCCACTGCGTGGAGGGGCAGGGTGAGCTCCATCCAAGGCTGGGTGTGAAAAGGGACAGGAGGAGGACTCAGTGCAGCGTCCTCCTCTTGGACCAGCTACTGGTTAATGATCTGTGCTTGAGGACAGGCAGACTCCCCCTGCTTGGCTCGTAGCCCTGCTTTCTGCTTTGCTTGCATCCACACCGTCGGTTAGGAGCAGGCAGGAGGCTGAAATCTGTATCTTGATCTGCAGGCGACTCCTCGGTGCCATCCGCTGCAGACTGAAACTCTGAGTGGTGTTGCAGGAGAGGGGCTCATGCCAGGGTGATCTCTGACAGCAGCCACCCTCCATTTGCACCGTGGCTGGAAGCAGAACCCAGGCTCTGCAGTTCTCTACATTCAAGGTGTTGCTGTTGGCTCCACAAAGCACAGCAGCACCAGCTGCCATCACTGCAGAGCTGCAGCTCCACGTAGCAACAAGCGCTGCCTTTAATTGGGAAAAGGTGTTGCTTGGCAAACCATATTTGCTGGGTAACGACTGTAGAAATCCGCTCGGACAAATACCGTCTGAATCCAGGGCAGGAGGTTGTTCTCTGAAGGCCATGAAGTATAAGCCAAGCATTGAGTTTTTGGAGAATGGTGGGGTGAGAATGCACAAGTTTGCAGTTCCACAGTCTGAGCTGCAAATCTCACTGTGTTTCTTTTGTTCAGAAGGTTTTGGATCTTATTTAAAGGTGCTGGGGCTAATGCAAAGCCCTGATGTCTCTTACTGGGGGAAAAGGGAGGTGCCAAGTGGATGAAATTCGCCCACCGACTTCAAACACAGCTCAGAGTTGGCCCATAGTGGCAGTGACAATGGTGTCCTGAACTGAAGGAGAGCCACTAACCTGCTGTCCTCGTGGTGGCTCGTGCACCCACTGAGAGATGTACATCCTGGCAAGGGATGCCTGTCTGGGCAGGACTGGGCAGAACTGGGCAGCTGCCTGTTTCTGGCCTGCGTTACCAGCTGTGAATTGTGAGCAGTATAGCTCTGGATGGGATTTTGTTGCCTTCAGGTTCAGCATCTCTCCAGCCTGCAGATAGGTTTCGGTTCCACAGGACGCGGGGAGCGAATCGTGTCTGCCTATGAAAGCTGGTTTTATGGCTTATAATTATCTCTTCCCCATCCTTAGAATAATTATAGCTCCTCCATTATTAATAATTGGAATTCCAGTCTTTACCATAGATCACAAAATGGAGAGGAAGCTCAACCCGGGGTTTGCATAATGTACCTCGGTCTAAATTGAATAATTGGCAAAATGGTGAAAATCATTAGTTTTTCCCCCCCATTCCTTGGTGCTGGAATTAGTGAGATATTAGCGCAATTAGCCAGAGCTTCCATTTGAGGCTGCAATCATTTGGTTTGTAATTTAGAATAAATGTAAAAGCCCACTTGTGCTTCTGAACGGATTATTTGTCCTGCTTAAAAGTATCTAATGGGGTGGCTGTCATCTAAGCAAGATACATTTGACCCATTTCAATTTGTTTCCCTTTTAATCTGCTATCTGTTTTCCCGGATCTTTTTTTAATAAAAACATAAAGAAGAAGTGGGCGAGAGAGACCAAAGAGGGAGAGAATAGACACGTTATAGATCTGGAGTTTATCATGAGCCAAAGTAACTTGAAATCAAGGCTGTTAAACTGCAGAAAGCAATAAAAGAGAACGCAATTTGGAGATCGTTTAAAGGGCCGAGTGACTTGTCAATGAAAGGTTGCTCTGTTCGACTGCCTCTTAATGGCTTCTCAAAGGGAATCTGCAGCCCTTGCAGGAACACCAGTCATGGGTCCTTCTGCAGCAGCTCTTGGTGGCAGGAGAGAGCGTGAGGGTTAGCGGGGCCTGGGGGCTGCAGTAGCAACACCGAGATGGGTAAAATCCCATACTGAGAAAGTCAGGGAGCAGAGTAGGAAAGGATGGAAGCACAGGACTGTTTAGGTTGGAAGAGGCCTCTAAGGTTGAGTCCAACTGTTCCCTCTAAGATCGAATCCAGCCATTAACCTAGCACTGCCAGGGCACCACTGACACATGTCCCTCAGCACCATAGCTCCACAGCCTGGAAACCCCTCCAGGGATCACAGGGACTCCACCACTGCCCTGGGCAGCCTGGGACAGCCCTGGAGGAGCAAATTGAGGCTGATTCCGATTGTCCTGATGGCCTTCTTGGCCATCTGGGCACATGCTGGCTTAGAAGAAAAAGGTCACTTTTTAGAAGGATGACGTGTTATGGCTCCAGTTCATTCTTGAGACTGAAGAAGAAGATTCACCCTCAGGCTGTGCTGCTGCAGAGGTACAAGTCACTTGCAAGATCCAGATTAATCATCCCCATAAATCCAAGCGATTCTGAGGCAGCAAATGCCTCACTGGGCTGCTAATGGGTGGCATGAACACGTCACCGTGTCTCAGTGCCACCTTCTAATAGGACATTTTCCTGGCAGGACACGTTTGCTGAACCTGCTTTGAACTCCAGCAGGCAGCAGGAGGGGCGTTCAAGCAGAGAGCCATTTGGAGCAGACACAACCAGCTTCTCTGAACAAGCCTTTTTCTTCCCCAAACAACAGGGACTCCAGCCCAGAGTCCCAGATGGTTTCTCTCCAGGCAGTGAGGCAGGGCCTGACAGAGAGAGAAGCTTTGGATCTGAGAGCTGTAGAAAGGATGCTCAGCTTTTAGAAGGGAAAGGCACAGAGTCCCTCTGCTCTCTACTGAAGATGGGATGGCTGAAGCAGGGTGGGACTGAACTGGGCACAGATCTGTCTACAGATCTGCACCTGGTCTTTGCACCAGGGCTTCAATATTTAGGTCATGTTCTACAGCTTAAACTCACTTTGGGGTTTAAATCCACTCCCAGTGTGCTCTCAGTCTCCCTCCCTCTCTTCTCCCAAGGGACAAGAGACAGAACAAGAGGAATTGGCCTCAACTTGCCCCAAGGGAGGTCTTGGTTGGAGCTGAGGAAATAGTGAACGCTGCCAAGGGTCGGTACACAGATTCCATAGGGTCCCAGGTTCTCCATAAGCAGCTTCAGGCAGAGGAGCAAGAGGAGAAGCTCCTGAATGATGTTTTGGGAATACTGGGTGTTCGTAAACATGGATCAGGATCTCAGGTGGGGTTTAGAACATCTTGGCTACTTCCATTTAAGTCCTTCCTGGCATTTGAAGTGGGATGTGCCTCTAAGGACGAGGTGTTGGGATAAACTTCTGTAAGACGTGCCTGGAAAAGGGCAGAGATAAGGTGATGTGCTTGACCTTACCCTGGCTGGCCATATCTCAGAGGTGCTGTGTCTGCTGGGTTTGGGCTGGTATATTTATAAGTGTCTTGGGAAGCTGGGGGTGAGTGAATTAAAGCCTTTCTTATCTCTGAGCTGCCTCCAGGCTACACATAGAGTTTACCTTCCAGCATGTGTATCTCTTGATAATTCTCCCCTCTCTGCAGAGCTCTTGCTGCAGTCCAGGGCAGGCGTGGTGTCTGTTATTTCACTTTCCTCTGCCTGTGTCCCCCTGGCCAGAGAGGTTGCTGGTGGACAGTATTTCATTAACAGTGCAGGTCACATCATTGACATGGTGCCCACCAGACCAGAACCTGGAGGTACAGGTCTGATGTGCCATTAAGTCAGGTTCTGATGATGCGGTAAATTGTTCTGGCATGCACATGATGGTGTAGAAGCTTCCAGCTTTTTCAGAGAGACAAAGACCTACTAGAGAGAGTCCAGAGGCTCCAAAGATGTTGAGGGGCCTGAAGCATCTCTGTGCCTGGGAAAGGCTGAGAGCCCAGGGGCTGTTCAGCAGCCTGAGAGGGGAGCTGAGCAATGCTGAGCAAGAGCTAAAGAGCCCCTGGGGGCATAGTCAGAAAACCTGAGGAGTATTGAGGGACCCTATGGAGCATGTGTGAAACTCCCCTTGGCTGGGCCCCCAACAGGTTATTTAATAACCTGGGCTGCTGCTGGGTTCCTTCACAAAGCCATGAACTTCAACCCCAAACCTTAATTCCCTCCCATGCAGCACCAGTCTCAAGGCCTATATATATATATATGTAGATCTTTGTGTACCCAGTGTTTGTTTCCATACATATTTACTCAATGTATAAATGTAGTAATGGAGATAATCTTAGAACACACCCAGAGATATAACTCAAGATGGATTTTTTTTTTTCCCTTTAACAAAGATGAAGGTTTTATATAGACAGGGAAAGGGAAGTGAAATGTTCAGTGACTAATGATCCTCATCAATATTCATGAGTGACGGTATGCATCTCGAGATGTAAAATAAAGGAAGGAAGAAAGAGAGAAAGTCATCGACTTCTTTAGAAGCTAAATGAAATATTTAGGTTGACCTGGAGATAAGTGTGCCAGGTCTTTGTTGCCATCAGCTTAGACCAGCGTTCAGTGGAGGAGCTTTCAAAGAGAAGCAGGGGGAGGTGAGTTGCTGGTGGAGGTTTCTGGAGATGGCATGGCAGGGGGGTCCAAGAGTGGTGGCTCATGTGGCAGCAGAGGGTGAAGTCTGTGTTGTGTTAGGCACTGTGCAATCCCTACCCCAGGAACCTGCAGTGTGGGGGGTTGTCCAGAGCCAGTGAGGAGGCTGGGATGGGGCTTGGGCTGTCCCAGGTGAGTCCCACTTTGTGGTGGCCTCAGAAGAGCTCCTGTCCCTGCCATCCCCTGCCTCTCTGGGAAGAGGCAGTCCTGGAGCAGTGGCTCAGAGGACAGGTGGACTATGGTGGAGGTCAAGAACTGGCTCTTGCATGGACAAATAGCTCTGTCTATGAGTATCTGTTGATAGTGGGGCAACTGATCTATTTGTGGGGGGGTCTCTTCATCCACTGCACTGTTCCTACTGGCATGTTTTCCTTCCTCCCTCCTCGCCTCTATTTCCCTCCCTGTCTTTGCTACAGCAGAAAATCACCCCAAGTGTATCTAACTTGAAGGTGAAATTTTAACTCTCCTAAGAACTCGTAAATAGGTGGAGGAAGCTTAATCCTCCCCTGTTTCAGTCTGTTGTTAGCTGGGATGGGGAGGAGAAAAAAAACTCTGCAGAGGCAGCCCCCAAAACCTGATTTTGTCTGCATGATGCTGCACAGCAGAGGACAGGAAGAATACCCAGAGCCTTACTGACCAGCTTTAATTGCTGAAGGAGCATGTCAAGCCTGGAAGAAAGGCTTCCCCCTGGCCTTCTGCTGTTCTCCTCTCCTCAAGCCTTTCCCTTTCTTCTTCTGTGAGTTGCCCTCATCTCTGTCTGCTTCCAAAGCCTCTCCTTTTCATTTCCACGCTGTCCCTTCCCTCCTCCGAGTGACAGCTGTCCCACCCCCGCCAAGGTCGCTCGCCCTTGAGACCATCTTTGATCTGTGCCCTGATAGAAGGGCTGAGTATTGACTTTGGCTTCGGCTTCATTAAGAGGCAGACTCATTTGTCAACTTGTTTGTTCCGAGAGCAGCTCGGGAGATGAGGGGGCCCGCGGCCCCTCCTCGCCGAGCCGTTACTCCAGGATTAACTCCCTTCTCAAGGGTTTGCAGGCAAGGTCATTGCAGGTGGCCCTGCGTGGTCCTCTCCTTCTCATTAATCGATGTCACGGAGTCAAAACCAAAGCAAGGTCCAGTCAGTTTGTGGACGGGAAACTTGTGCCAAGGCTCCGGGCGCTGCGAGAAGCCACGTGCAGAGGCATTAATTCCCAGTGCTCCCAGCTGGAAGCTCACAGAGGTCCCATCTGCTCGCAGGGAGCTCAGAGATGGGGGTCTCATGATCTCTCTGAGATCCTGGCAGGAGGTTCTCCAGGGCCTGTTGCATAAAGATTGCAAGTAACGAAGATTAATTTCTCTTGTCAGTTGTCATCAGGTAACGCGTCTGCCAATAATAGCTTCTGGTTTTAGTCTAGGTGGTCAGATGAGGTTAATCTAATGGTTTCCCAAGCTTGTTTTCCTTTCCTGCTCATCAGTGAATAACGTGTTGACAGATCTTTGTTTGTAGGGTCTGGCCTCTCTAAGAATTGCCTCACTGTGCAGTGTGTCTGTCCTAGAGAGCCTCTTGTGCCAGGGCTGGGAGTTTGGTGGTAGGAAACAGAGATAGCCAAGTGACCGACGGACTCCATCTGCTGTTCCTCAGAGTGTCATGGTGGAAACAACCATTTCCTAAAGTCACATGAAATGTCTGAAACTCTGGACGTTGTTTCAGGGATGCTTAGGGATTAGAAGTGGGCTGGCACAACAACCTTGGGAAGCAGAGAGGTTCATGGCAATGCAGGAGGAACACCACTCCCTTTGCTTAGGTTCAGACCAAAAGGAAAACGCTTTTGGACTAGATGGCCACAGTGCAGGATATTTCCAGACCTACCTGACCTTGTGCAGGAGAAGCAGGTGAAGCCAAAAAACCCAATTTCACTGAACTGATACCTGAGATCCAGGTTCCTGTAAACCTTCAAATCTACAGCCTTAGTGGGGAAGGGGCTGATGCTGCTGCTTCTCCACTCCTGAAGTAGCATGTACTGAGCTTTGATGGCCAGGAGCTGTGGAAGCATCAGGAAGGCCACATTAGGAGAAGGCAACTCAAAACCCAGAGGCACTGAGAGGGTTAAAGTTGCTTTGGATGGTTATCCTGGGTACCTCTGAGCTCCTGACAGCAAGGAGGGAGCTTAGGGAGAGATGTTCCTGGCTGTTGCCACCGGCGTTTTGCTTCAGCAGATCCCGAGGCACTAAGGCATCGGTAATTGCGCAGCTCCCCCGGCGCCGGAGCGTCGTACATGGCGCTGGTCCCGCAGCACAGGGCGAAGCCGGGGAGGATGCTGCAATGGCCCAGGGATTAGAGAGCAGCCTGTAAGCAGGGAAACTGGAGGAGGTGAATTTATAGAGTCTGGAGGAAGCTCAAGGGGAGACACAACCAGAGTCTATAAATACACGCAGCAACAGAAACCAAGGGAGGAAATTATTCGGACGAAGGGAGAACAAGGAGCAGCACCCAAAGCAACAGAGAGACGAGTTGGTGCTGGGAGGAGAAGGGCCTTCAGCATGAGGCACCTGGCTGCGATGGGGTCCCACCTCTGCCCAGCCACCCTCTGCCACTCCATCTCCTTCTTACAACCTCCCAAAGCCGGTTTCTCTCTCTCCTACCCAGCTCTGCTTCATTTTACAGCAGCCCCCACCTCCTTCTTTCCCCAGCAGCTGCTCGAGGCGGGCGCCTCACCCCAGCACGCCTCGGAAGGTTTCATAAAACAGCTTGAGACACGTTTGGGTTTCTGGCTTGACAACCAGTTCCCCTCGGACTGGAGCGTTTGCCGTCGCTGGGTGATGAGGCTTTGAGCCCGTAGCCTTAGGCACCACGGCTCATTGCCAGTCATCTCTCCAATGAATAATACACAGGCCCAAATATCTGCCCATGTGTGTATATATCTTCCTTTCCTATAGGGTAATTTAATGTTATCTTTGGGCCTCCTGCCCCGGAGATGAAGAGATTACTTCAAACCTGCAAGCCCCCCCCAACCCCACCACCAGCCTTTGGTTTCTAACGTCGTTAAGTTTCATTACAACAAATAAACACCGCAGTGACATTTATAAGTTACCAGAGAGCATGGAAACACAAATACGAAGCAGATAAACTGCGTTTGATCCAAATAATTACTGCAGGCAATATCGAGCTTAGGCTGAGCTGGCAGCCGGGTGCCGAGTAATTTATAGGCGTCCGTAAGGCTCTGTGTCGCGCGTTGCTCCGTAAAAATTATGGTGATGGTTATGTGTCTCTCTTGAAAGCCTTAAACAGGTTGTGTTCCTGCTTCGCCCAAGGCAGGAAGCTTTTCCTCAAGTCAAAGGGTGACAGTGGTGGCACTGGCTTAATGTGAGGCTGGGGCTAATTTGGGGACTTTTTTATCTCCAGTCCCTCCAGGTTTTAGCCCAGAAAGGGACCTGCCTTTGAGGTTTGCTGTGCTTGAAGCTATAAAAGAGGGGCTTTTTTATTTCACTTTTCTTTGCCCCTTAGGGTTTTCTGTCCCCAGGTGTGGATTCAAGAGGGGGGAATCCTTGGGGAGCGGTTTCCACTGTAAGAGAGTGTAATACTGTAATTATAGACTGGTTTGGGTGGGAAGGGATCTCTCAAGGTCATTGAGTCCAACCCCCCTGCAGGGAGCAGTGGCATCTGCAACTAGAGCAGGTTGCTCAGAGCCCCGGCCAACCTTGCCAGGGATGGAGCAGCCACCACCTCTCTGGGCAGCCTGGGCCAGGCTCTCACCACCCTCAGCACCAAAAATTTCTCCTTCCCTTTGGTCTGAATCTCCCTCTTAGTTTCCAGCCATCCCCCCCTTGTCTGCTCTGGAGTTTGGCTGCTCCTGGGTGGGTGCACATCATCTCCTCCCTGAGCCACGTGAAGCTTGTCACAGGATGGAAAGCTTCCGATGTCCCGCAGATGTGAAGGCTCAGCCCAGGAGGGGGTTCAGAAAGAGCTGGGTTTATTGATGAGCATCTCTCATTACCTGCTAATTAACTCAGCATGCTGGAATGTGCTAATCTGCTCTTGGTCTGGGGTTTTGCTGTTGACTCTGCAGTGAGGACCGTTGAGAAGGAGCTGAGAGCAAAACAAACAGCAAAGTCTTGTGTTTAAATACAGTTGAGTCCCCCCCAACATGGTCCCTTCTCCTCCAGCAGCAAAGCAGAGAAGCTGCTGGGGCTGAAGGCACAGCCACATCCCTGCAGCTTCTCCCGAGGGTTCATAAAGCAGCTGCAGGGCTATAAATATTGCCTGAATTCACATTTCCTCTCATTTTTCATGGCTCTTGGCTTTATTGGGTAAAACCTAGTCAAAAAGCAGGAGCTGGCAGTAGTAGGCAACAGCGCAGGTCACTGGGCTCCTCTGGGATGGCTGAGCAATGAACAAAGGCACTTTCGGGGCATTTCCCTGGGTCTGCAGGTACTGGGGCACTGCTGGTTTGCAGGGTGGGCAGTTTTTATTAGGCCTTCATGTTAGGTAGAAGGTGATGTGAATTTCTAAGCCCTAATGAGGATGGGTACATGTGTGAAATGTTTCCTGCTCTGCCGGTGATCTGCTCCTCCTATGTTCATCTTGGCATCTCTCACCTCCTCCTGTCTTTTTCCTGCCATGTTGTTGGTTGTTGTTTTGTTTTGTTTTTGTTTTTGTTTTTTTTTGTGGGTGTATTGCATATGCTTAACTTTAGGCTGTTCTTCAGAATAATTTGTTTTAAGTCTAAATATGAATCGGGCATGTAGGGGAAAAAAAACCAACACAACAAACCAAAAACCATTAGAGTGCACATATTTACAATCATTTCTGCTTGGTGAAACCCAAACAAACAATAATTACAGCAGAAAACCTGCTAATTCTCATTCCACTTCAGCTTCAGACTGGATAATTCAGGCAAGGCATCCTGAAGCCACCTCGCCCTGCTCCTCAGCTGGGCAACACATCAGGGACCTGGAGCGAGGCGTTGATGTCACTGTGGCTGTTATTTCATAGATTTATAGAATTGTGGTTGGGAGAGACCTTTCAGCTCATTGAATCTCATGGAGGCCAGAGAACCAAGGGAAGTTTGAGCATCTCTAGCGGCACAAAGGCCATTGGCATCTGGTAGAGGAAAATAATGGAATTATTTTGGTTGAAAGAGACTTTTCAGATTACTGAATCCAACCATTAACCCAGCACTGCCAGGACACCACTGACCCATATCCCTCAGCACCACAGCTCCACAGGAGGCTTGGAAACCCCTCCAGGGATCATGGGGATTCCACCCCTGCCCTATCATGGGGGGATTCCATCCGGGAGCTCCCCCAGCAGCACCATGGTTGATGTTTCAGGCAGCAGCCTCTCAACAGCGCAGAGCTACAGTAAGATTTGTTTGTGCCTTTCCCTACCTCAGTCAGTGCAGTTAAGGTCCCCAGCAAGGTGTTTTTCCTTCAGGGAAGGCTCCTGTTGGAGAAATCTTGTGTGGTGGCAGCTCAAGCATGGACAAAGATGGAAAAACAGCCCTCTAGAGAGACTTGTTTAACCACTCTCTGTGTGAATTCTCCTATCTATACGGTGGATATACTGCAGGGGAGCAAACTCAAAATGATTTTGAGGAGGAGCAGAATCATTCAGTGGTTTTAGTTTTAAATATCTGCATTTTCTCTTCTGAAATGAATCTTCATTTTGCTCTCTCTCTCTCTATGTGCCTCAAAGCGTGCCAGAACAGATTCTGAAAAACGAGGATGGCAGTGAAACATGGTGCGACCCAAGGCGAGCTCCTGGGTCTAATTTTCCACCCTGTAGACAGCACAACTTCCAGTTGCTGCTTTTCCTGGGAGCAGAGCCAGACTTTGAAATCTCCAAATCGTTTGTGAAATGGATTATTCATCCTTCTCGGGGTGTCCTGCGTGCCCTCCAACTCAAAGAGGAGCTGAGATTTCTAAGACTGGATTTCAAAAGAGCAGCCCCAACCTGGGAGAGAACTGTGGGCTTAGGGGATGCACTCAGATTGAAGGTAATCTAGGGCTGCAGGGATTCACTTGAGAGATTCCAGAAGGTTCACAAGGGATAAAATCTGATTTTATTTGGGAGACTTTGGGGAATCAAACTGCTGCCCCCTACTTTGAGCATCAGCTGTTAGTAGGACATAGCTATAGATGAATGTGAAACATCTTCTATCTCGGGTGAGGGATGCTGAAGTTTCCAGCACCTTTGAAATCGCTTCTGGTGTCGTTGCCCTTGTTTCTAGCAATGACCAGTTCTCTGGGGTACACAAGGAGGGCCAGGAGCTCTCCCAGTCTGTAGGATCACCCAAATGAAGCTTTCTGGGGACAGTTTGTTTCCAATTCCACTCTGCAACGCATGGGTTCCTCTCCGCGCAGCCGCAGGGAGCGGGAGTTTCATTTTGCACAAGGTAATTCTCGGAGCTGGGAGGAGGCTGCTAATAAATATCTCCCCAGTAAGTGTACTCTTCCACCTTTCCCAATTGGTAGCTAATAACCGAGCAGACGCTGACATTTAAACCCTTTCTGCATGGCTGATCAAACTGCTCCCAGTGACTTTGAAAGCAGCGCTGGGACTTCGTGGGGGTATCAAAGCCAGCGGAACGCTCGATAGTTCAGATCTCTTGCCTGTGTGACTAATAGACAAAAAAGATTTCTAAAAGGCCTGATATCTTCTTCCAAATTTCCCCGTCTCCTGTTTGAAGCTGCCGAGTGGCCACGGTGGGATGCCAGCGCTCCCCCCCAGAGCGGCGTTACGGGCGCTGAGCTGACGGCGCCACGGGATGAGCTCAGTGCCCGCGGGGGGCAAGGCGGGAGCTGCTGCGGGGGGGCTGAGCTTCCCCTTGCCTCTTGGGGTGCCTTGAGGTTTTTTTGGGTTCCCCCTCCACCGGTTTCCAGTTCCCATGCAGCTGATTCATTCCTTGACTGAAGGGCGCTGTGCTTTTTTATTATTATTATTTTATTTTTCCTTTCAAATTGAATAATTCAGCAGCATCAAGCGTACAGAAGCCATGTGAGCTGGACTTACGTAGTCAAACTGAAAAAGGCCAAACTGACATTTTTGTTCAAACAGATTTTTTTTTTTTTGCTCCCCTCTAAGGAAACAATAAAATAATGGAAAGTTTCTGCAAAGGATGAACTCAAGATACCTTTCTTTTTTTCTGCCATGAAACTGAAAAGAAGTACAGGATGTGGCTCTGGCCAGCACCAGCAAGTGGCCATCTCTTGAGGATGCTGCTCCACATCTCCTTTCTCTGAACAGCATCTGATGCAATTCTTCTGCTCTTGTCTAGGGATCCACAGGTCTTTTGCTTCTCCAGAGGTGCAAGAAGAGCACTCCTTTTGCCCTATTCTGGGGAAAGAAGAAAGATGGGGACAGACCTCTTAGCAGGGCCCATTGGGGCAGGACAAGGAAGGATGGTTTAAAACTAGGAGAGATTTAGAGCAGAGAAAAGGAGAAATTGTTGATGGTGAGGGTGGTGAGAGCCTGGCCCAGGTTGGCACCATTGCAGGTGAGGTTGTCCAGAGCTCTGATCAATCTAGTTGCAGATGTCCCTGCTCAGTGCCAGGGAGGTTGCACTAGATGACCTTGAGAGGCCCTTCCAACTCAAACCATTCTGTGGTCCTGTGAAATCCTGTGGACACTTGACTGTCTCTTTTCCTTTCTGCTCCACTCAGCCAAAGCTTCCACATGCCCAGGAGGCCGGTCTGGGTGGCATCTCTCACGGGGGGTGGTAACTGGGAGGCAGGCAATGAGCAGCCAAGCCACCCGCATGGTTCTTCCCTGCTGCTCTCACTCTGCTTCCCCACGACTGACAACTCCAGAGAGCTTTGTAAATAATGCAGCACTTTTGTCTGCTCACTTTTCCCAGTCATCTAAAAATCAATGAGGGCGTGAGTTTTCAAATGCAATGGGCCTTATGCAGGGAGCTCGTTGTCCTTGGCTGGGAGAAGGGGACCCATTTGAATCAGTGCTGAGAACCAGCCCATTTGTCACAGGATCAATGGCAGGAGCACTGCAGGGTGGGGCAGAGCCAAGCCCCTGTTTGTCCAGAAGGTGAAGGCACATGGCCATCTCTGCCCACCCTTCCTTGTCCTCTCCGTGGTCAAGAGATGGTTCTATCTGCAGGCCTCACATAATGAGGAACAAACCCTGCTCTGGGCTGAAATGCCACAGCTTTTCTTCAGGGCATTTGGTAGTGTGAGCTGCTTGGTCTGAAGAGGGACCCTCTTAGGACGGTCTGTAGGCACAGGTTATCATGCAGCATGTCATCTTACCATACATCATACTGAGCCCCAGTCAGTAGAGGTATTAGCTCTTCACATTGAGGGACAAGGAAAATGTCCCACTGCTCTTACTCATTGGCCTTTCATCTTTTGTGGCTAAGAAGCCACCAGCATACTGGCTTGCATCAGCACTGGTGTGGCTAACAGGACCAGGGCAGGGATTGTCCCCCTGCACTGGGCATTAGGGAGGCTACCCCTGGAATCTTGTGTCAGTTTTGAGCCACTCACTCCCAGAAGGAGTGTTCCCAAGGAACAAGCAACAAGAGGAACTGGCCTCAAATTGCTCCAAAGAAGGTTTAGGCTGGAGCTGAGGAACAATTTATTGCCCTCCGGAGTTGTGCAAGCCTGTCCCAGGCTGCCCAGGGCAGTGGTGGAATCCCCACGATCCCTGGAGGGGTTTCCAAGCCCCACATGGAGCTGTGGTGCTGAGGGACATGGGTCAGTGGTGCCCTGGTAGTGCTGGAGGAATGGTTGAACACCATGATCTGAAAGATCTCTTCCAATCACAATTATTCTGTGATTGTGAACAGTAATAATTCTACAAGGAGCTTCATAGTCCTCCTTCTGCACTTCTATCCTCTCCTGACAAAAAGGGACTAATTCTTTTCAGAACACAATGGAAATTCAAAGCTCCACTTACATAAAAGGAGCCACAGTGTCTCCATTTCTAATGAGTCATTGTTCCCTCTCTAAGTCCCTCGCTTCTTACTACAATACTCACTTCTCCTGGGTAATGAAAGTTTAACTAGCTGCTGTTCCCAGTTGCCTCTTCTCTTCTTGCAGCACGTTGTCTGCGGGCAGCCTGTTTTTTACACGGGAGGCTGAAATAATTCAGACCAGAACTCGTGCAAACAGATTTTAGCCCTCAGAGAGCTTCGGAAGCCAGTTGCCTGTTCGGGCTTCGGCGTCAGAAGGAGCTTTGAGGTCCTGCTCCGTCGCGGGCGACTTGCATGACCTTGGTGACATCATCGTGTAGGTGCCTCCCTTCTTTTTCTGTCCTGTAAAAAGATTGGGGGGGTTTGGGGCTCTCTGACCAGGGCGTATGTGTCAGGGTGCCTCTGATGAAGGGACGCGCCGGCACCGTGATTTCCCTTGGAAGTCACAAACACAGCGGAGTCTCAGCCTTTGTTTGAGAGAACAAGGTGACGTGAGGGAGAAATGCTGAAAAACAGGAGCCACGGGTGCAAAATCCATTAAGGAAATACAAAGGGTTCTAAAGAGATTCTCTCTTTTTTCCTCTTTCTTTTTTTTTTTTTTTTGTTCCTGATGCTTTCACGACACGCTTGTGACTTCATAAGGATCCTGCCTGTGATTCTTGACAGCAGGGTTGGCGTTGCTGCCTGCTCGTCGTCGACGGTGGGTCCTTTGTTCTCCCCCTTTTGTTCCTGCCGTTCAGGATTTCAGTAGGTGGGAGAAATGACCCCTCTTTTGTTGTAGAGGGACTTCCTCCAGCAAGACAGGAGATCGCAGGGCCAGAAACCAGGTCACACTGTCGTCTGGCTGTGTAAATAGCTCCTCGGGGAGAGCAGCAAAGCCAGCAAGCAGGAGAAGATGAGGCGCTGAGATCAAGGGGCTCTCACGCCTTCCCCGACACCAAAGTCTCCATCTACAATAGCAGGTCAACCTGTGGCTGACAACCTGCATTCAGCAGAAAGGCAGCTTGAGAGTGCTGATAGGACTGGGCCACTGCGCTGGAACACAGCCAGGAGGCATGGTTAGCATCTCATTTACATACCCATTTGCATTTTGTTTTGTTTTTTTTTTAAATCAACAGTGAGTTCAGAGTTTTTACTTTGCTTCGTGCATCTCCTCTCTGCTGGATGAATAGCAGATGTCCACCACTAAACCCATGTCCCTCATCACCACATCTCCATGGCTTGGAAACCCCTCCAGGGATCATGGGGACTCTACCACTGACCTGGGCAGCCCAGGACAGGCCTGGACAACCCTCAAGGGGAAGAAATTCCTCAGCTCCAGCCTAAACTTCCCCTGGGGCAACCTCAGTCTGTTTCCTCTTGCCCTGTCTCTTGTTTCTTGACAGGTGGCCTGACCCCACCTGGCTCCAGCCTCCTGTCAGGAGTTGTCAAGAGCCAGAAGGTCTCCCCTGAATCTCCTTCTCTTCAGGTTCAACAAGCCCAGGTCCCTCAGCCACTCCTCATAGAACTTGTGATGGCCGATGGCTGGTGTGGGTACCGTGGCTGGACTCCTGGGTGGGCTCACATGATATGAACTCCAATCTCTGCAAGGGTTGGGATTTGGGAAGCCGAGGGATAGTAAAAAACCCCAGATATCCTTTTTTTTGCTAACACACTGTTTAGTAGTAGGGCAGAGAATGGGAACCTTCTGGTTGACTGACAGCATCTCGTGTGATGGTTGAAGTGTTTGTTTTGTTTCGCTGTCGGAGCCCAACCACCCCGCCTGGAAAAGAAAGCGCCGCTTTGTACTAACATTGTAAACGCTCCTGGGAAAAGATCCCAACCTGAGGAGTTTGATCCCATTTTCCTGTAGCTGAAACAGCTCAACCTGCATTTGCAAAGCACCCTCTCCCAATCCCCCCATTTGCAGCTACTTTCTGTCAAGTGTCTTATCTCCCGTTAAAACTTTTCTGCAAATTACTTGTTCCTTTGACATTAAGACATAAGGCAGCTGAAAGCTGGAACGTGGATGGGCCTCTGATCTTCCAAACCCAGTTAAACCCAGTAATCAGACTCTAAGCTGATTTGAAAGCTAGTTGAGCTCTGCCTTCTGTACCTTTTTTTTTTGCCTTTTTTTTTTTTTTTTAACCTGTGATTTAGGGGGAGATGATCCTGCCGTGGAGCAGGGACTGGGCCAGGTAATGTTCTTAAGGTCCTTCATCTTTTCCTTCTGCGTGACTGAGGCTGAAATGAAGCCTTGGAGAGAAAAAAAAAAATGGTTTCAAGTGACAATTTTTCACACTGAACAAACAGAAGGAAGGAAAAGACAGGAGACATATGCCACATTTCCACTCTGATTTTCCATGGCCATCAGCCGCTTGCTAAAACAAATGAAGAAGCACAAAAAAGAAACAACATAAAAAACCAAAACAAAAACCTCCTAAAAAAAAAGGCTTCATTTCCAGCAGCAATTACCAAATGAAGCCTCTGCTTAATGGACATTTTCAGAGGGCACGGACAGCGCTTTATGCTGCTGCTTTCTCATTACGGCTCTCGCAGCTCCCAGCTGACAACCTGATAATTCTCGCCGATAAAACAATCTTTTTTGGGGTTATTGCTACATTCCCGAGCTGTCCCTGCTTGCCTTGAGAATTGTCAAGATTAGGGAGTGAGCTGTGAAAACATAGTTAGCAGTGGAAAAATATATATTAAAAAAAACCAAACCACAAACCCCAACCCAACAGTCAACAACAGAAAGCAAAATGCTTCCTTTTTATCTGCTCCTCTCCTGATTTTCTCTCTCATCTTCAGTTTTCCATAATATCCTCATAGTGCTTGGCCTTTATCAGTCTGAATAAAATACAGAGCTGATTAATATTCCCTTTGAAACCTTATTTCTCAACCTTAATTCATCAGAGCAAAGGTTTCTGCTGCTGTCTGAGGCCACTGGGACTTCCAGCAACTCTCTTCCAGCAGAAAGAGCTGGAATAAACCTGTAGCTCTTCATCAACAGCCACCACCATGTGCTTTTGAGCTGAGTATCAGATTTTCTTGGAAAAATGGGGGTGCTGGCTGCTCTGAAATAGCTGGGAATACACCTCTCAAAGTGCACTAGATTTGCCAAAAGTTCAGCAGGGCTTTTTAACCTGCTGTGTGTGATCCAGTAGAAATCAAGAAGGGTCTTCTGTTCTTTCCCTGTGCATCTGTAGCTGTCTAAGAGCAGCTTTGAAGTTAAGCTGGGATAAATTGAGTTGAATTCGAGGCGTTCGCACGGGGCCACCCGTCGGGTCCACGGCTCATCCCGAAACAAGTTTAGTTGTGAGAACTTGTGTCACACTTAACCTTGCTTTAGGATTAAATTGAGTTCATGTAAATGAGGATGGAATTGATTTTGGGTGGTTGGCGTGGAGAGTGTCCTGCTTTAACTGATGGATTTTAAAGAGGAGCTTTTTGTTCAGAGGTGTGATCCAGGTATCGAACGGACGCTGGGCTGAGGGGTGTGAGCTTGTGGTTCAGTGCCTGTTGCAGGGCAAAAATTCATGTACAGCAAAAACTCCTGGTCTTTAAAACTCTGCTTTCCATATTTCTCACTACATCCAGAGAAAGGTGTTCTGCAGGCTGAACACCCCCAGCTCTCCCAGTACAGGGGTTCCAGCCCTCCCAGCATTGCTGGGGCTCCTTTGGCCCCACTCCAACAGGTCCCTGTCTCAACACCCTCAAAAAACATCAAGCCTTTCACATCAGACCCTGATGTGGAAGAGGTTAT
Organism: Ceyx melanurus; assembly: GCA_024611195.1. Lineage (NCBI taxonomy): Eukaryota > Metazoa > Chordata > Aves > Coraciiformes > Alcedinidae > Ceyx > Ceyx melanurus. The sequence continues at coordinate 42,267 of JANHGL010015159.1, read as the reverse complement.
AGTGCCTCAGAGTCCTTTCTGTTGAAAATGAGAAGTTCCATCTCACACCTCAGGTGTGAGACGTCTCACAGCTGACCTGGGAGCTGCAGAATTGTTACTGCAGCATTCAGGGTGGGGAAGGATGAGGAGGGAGGTGATAAACCTCACCACGCTTGGTCCACTTAGGCCAACCAAGGTGATAGGTGCCATGCTTAAGAGCTTGTTTCTTTAGGGTCTCTGTCTGGTGAAACTCTGGCAAGTGGCTGCACTGCAGCAGGGCTGTCACTTCCTCTCATCCCCAGATGTGTGTGAAGCTCCCAGTGAATACCAGTAGGCTATGCTCTTGGAGAAGAGACAGCAGCAGCAGCAGTCGGTTGTTTTGTAGCTTTGTCCTGATTTCACGAGAGCACGTGAGGTTGGAAGCAAGGCTCAGAAGCAGAGGACCAACCTCCTCTTGGGTGTCACACAGAACATCACCACAGCTGCTGCTGCTTTTCTGTCTGTACATTGTGATGGCTACACCCCCAGCACCACGCTTTGGGGTCAAACTGCTAGAGGAACAACCTGGCACCTCATTGCTGTGCCAGTTTTGTTCCTGGGGAGGAAAAAACTATTGCAATTGATTGTCTTGAGTCAAAAGCAATTGTGGCTGAGAGCTGCAGATTCCAGCCTCAGCGTTGTGCCGCGTCCCAGGACCCATGAGCCGATGGTCTCCTATTTCTCTCCTCTTCCCTTCTCCAGGTCAAGCTTCATCCTTCACACAGCAGCCCCAGGACCAGGTGGTGATCGCCGGGCAGCCGGTGACGCTGCTCTGCGCCATCCCCGAGTACAATGGCATCGTGCTCTGGATTAAAGACGGGTTAGCCCTCGGCGTCGGACGGGATCTCTCGAGTAAGTCATGATGCTTCCCTACCTGGTGAAGAAAACAGGACCTCTCCCTGCCCACCAGCCACCTCAGCAGTCACAATATTTATTTTGAGAATAATGTTTTTGTTTCAACTCCAAAACCTCCCAGCCAGCTCAAAAACAACCCTTGAAACTTGGGGACAAACAAAAACTGTTTTGGTGCTGAAGCTGAAACAAAGCAGTTGGTTTCCAGCAGGTGTGACCCTGACCCTTTGGAAAAGTCTTGCGTTGGTTTCAGGGGACTTCTGGAAGCAAATGTCTTGTTTCCAAAATACAAGCTGAAATGTTTTGTGGATGTTGAAAGTGACTGTTCTGACATTCTCAAAAAAAAGCCCTAAACAAACAAGTCTGTTTGCTTTGGATATAGGTGTTTATTTCAATCCAGAGGAGTCCACTGGTACCTGTGGCTTCCTTAGTCTGTACTTGGGCAAATTATAGTTCAGTAATAAAATTCTCCAGACTTGTTACTTAATCCCATATGTGCCCTGTGATGACAGAATTGTTGTGGTTGGGAGACACCTTTCAGATCATTGAGTCCAACTGCTCCCTCAGCACTGCCAGGGCACCACTGACCCATGTCCCTCAGCACCACAGCTCACCATGGGGCTTGGAAACCCCTCCAGGGACCATGGGGACTCTACCACTGCCCTGGGCAGCCTGGGACAGCCCTGGACAGCCCTGGACAGCCCTGGAGGGGAAGAAATTTTTCCTGAGCTCCAACTTAAACCTCCTTGGGGCAACTTGAGGCTTGTTCCTCTTGTCTTGTTGCAGAGTGAGGGTTTATTGCCACCACTGAAGACTCCGGAACAGTAGTGAAGTTGTACACTTGCTTCTATATATTTTCCTGGAAAATATTTGTTTTTTAGTGAAATATATGAGAGGGTTTGCTTGAAAGCTGGACACCTGGGCCCTTCCAGAAGCTGCAGCCTCTTCCCCCAAGCCCATCAGAGCTGGATACATGTGACATTTCCACTGCTCAGCTTCTGCAGAGCACAGGAGACCCGAGGGGGTTTTACTCCAAGTCAAGCAGCAGTATTCAGAATCCAGGGGAGGATTCATCTTGCTTGGTCTCCAGGGACCTCGCTCTTCTCTAAAGTGCTTTTTCTTCTCCTCTTCCTTTAAATACATATAATTACTCATTTCTCAGACTCGCCTGAGTGAGCAGTCCCCTCTTCAGCTCTTTTTCAAAGCTCTCGTGCCACAACTTTTACATGTATTAGAGAGCTGAGCTTTACATACAAGACCTCATGACACGGATGGGGAACAGCAGCTCCACTGAAGTATGTGGCTTCCATGAGTGACTTCCACAATTAACGGAGCTGGGGCTGCTGTAAGCAAGAGGAGCTGCCAGCTCGCCTGATACCAGCTCAGCCAGTCGTCTAATTAGCTAAATACAAACAAAACCCATCATTTGTATTTCTTGCAGTTCAGGAGAGCAAATCCTGCTGCTGAGAGCTCGCAAAACAACCCAGCCAGGAGGAGCGTGCCAGGCTGCCAGTGCCACACGGCACATCCATCACCGGCGCGGGGAGGATAGGGGTGGCAGCCGCCCTTCTGTGCTGCTTCTGCTGTCATCAGACTCGGGGCAGGCTGAGCGGGGCTGTCAGGACTCCCCGCAGACCCCCTGCCCGGCCTTCACACGGATCTGATCACGGGAGTATTCTTGGGTTTCATGACAAGATTCCCGAAGGAGTTAAGTTTAGCAGATCCAAGGGCTGGATCCTGCTCATGGATCTGCAGTGCTCCAGGGTGGGAAAATGCCCATCAGGAAAGGCCCCGGGGGTTGGTTGACAGGCAGTTGGAGATGAGCCAGAGTGCCCTGGTGTCCAAGAAGCCACAAACACCCTGGCTTGTGTTGTTACCACTGTGGCCAGCAGGACCAGGGCAGGGATTGTCTCTGTGCATTGTGCAGCTCCCTCTGACCCCTGCTTTGCATTTTCCAGGCTACCCACGTTATCTGGTCGTAGGCGACCATCTGTCAGGAGAGCATCACTTGAAAATCCTGCGAGCTGACCTCCAAGATGACGCCGTCTACGAATGCCAAGCCATCCAAGCGGCCATCCGATCCAGACCTGCCCGGCTGACTGTTCTTGGTGAGTCCCATCTCCTCCTCACAGCAGAACTGGTTTGCTCTGGGTTTTGTGGTGTTGTTGGGTTGCACCAAGTGACTTTCTGAGAATGTTCTGTGGCTAAATCTAGAGGAGTGGGTGTTGTTTAGGGAGTAGCATTGCGCGTTTCTTGGCCATTCATCTTCCCCACGAGCTTGTGGGAGGTTGTTGCATCAGATACAAAGCTGGAGACAATTCCCAGCATCTTGGAAGACCTTTTTTTGGCTGGGAGATGGGAAAGTTACCCCAGCAAAGGTGAAGGGCTTTGTTGACAGGCTGGGAAAGTGTTTGTGGGTGCTTCCCAGAGAGCTGGGGATAGGCTGGGTCAGCAAGACTTCCCAGAGTGGATGTATCCTAAGAGGAGTTAATGAAAAAGGTGTTTTTCTGGAAAAGCTTGGACAAAGCCCAGTTTATATTGGTCCCAAATATGTCCTGATTATTCAGCCCCTGAAGTGACAATATCTGCATACTTAACTTTGACACTATTTACACACTTTGTATAAATTGAAGGTTGGAAATGTTAGGGTTTTTTTCTTGGCTAATTTTTAGGGGAGAAAAACAATCCAAACCAAGATTTTTTAGTGCATTTAATAAGGTCAACACTAATTAGTCTTAATCACCTATAAAAAAGATGAGCCTCACCAGAGCCTGCTTACCACAAGTAAAATGAGCTCTCATTCGTGGTTTCTGATTTCCCCTGCCTTTGTTGCTCTCTCTCCACAAACCCCTGAGGTACCCTACCCCAAATCTCCACCACTGCTATCTCTTCCTTCCCCAGCCCCCACGAAGATGATTATTTTTCTTTCTAGCCGTCCTTCTGCTCAATAACCCCTTTTCAGGAGCTCAGAGCTCTTCCACGTGCCCACACATGAAAGAACCCTCCAAATGCTTCTGGAAGCAGAACGTGGTGGTGGGGTGGGGGGAAAACTCACCTTCCCCTCCTTCTCATGGGCTCCCTCCTTCTGTCGTGGACACCAAACCTGTTGCCAGACAAAAGAAATAACGTTATTTAATTAGAGCTAAAGATTTCAAAACTAATTTAGTCCCAGGGCGTGTGTCAGAGAGAAGCTGCCGCGAAGCGTTGATTGAGGAGAGAGATGCTTTTGTGGATCAAAAGGAAATCATTATTATCTGTGGGGTTATGGAATGCGTTGGGTAGATGGTAGTTAATGTTTATGTGGCTATACATGGTAGTTGCTAATTGGTACATTTACCTAAGATGTTCTGCAACTTGCAAGTGCAGAGTGTTTTGCTTTTAAGAAAATTAAAGTCATAGCGTGTTCAGCTTAAACCTGATCGATGGTGAGAAAATGGCGCTTTGCAACCCCTGAGCAGCATGTCCTGCACTTTACATGTATTTATGCAGATGTTCAGGGGATGTTTAAGGCTGGTTGTTCAGTTTTAGGACCCTCACTCCCAGAAGGACACTGAGGGGCTGGAGCGTGGCCAGAGAAGGGCAACAGTACTGGGGAAGGGTCTGGAGTGGGAGTGTGGTGAAGAGCAGCTGAGGGATCTGGGCTTGTTGAGCCTGGAGAGAAGGAGGCTCAGGGGAGACCTTCTGGCTTCGACAGCTCCTGACAGGAGGTTGGAGCCAGGTGGAGTCAGGCTTTGCTCCCAAGGAACAAATGACAGGACAAGAGGAACCAGCCTCAAGTTGTTCCAGGGGAGGTTTAGGTTGGAGCTGAGGAACAATTTATTGCCCTCCGGGGTTGTCCAGGCCTGTCCCGGGCTGCCAAGGGCAGGGGTTGAGTCCCCATGATCCCTGGAGGGGTTTCCAAGCCCCCTGTGGAGCTGTGGTGCTGAGGGACATGGGTCAGTGGTGCCCTGGCAGTGCTGGGGGAGTGGTTGGACTCCATGAATTTCAAGGTGTCTTCCAACCAAAATGTTTTTGTGATTCTCTGGGTTTTTTCCATGCGCCGGTGCTGCTTTGTCTGTTCTTGCCAGCTCTTCCACTTCTTTGGTATCGGGAAATCCCCTAATGCCTCCTAATTCAGTCTCCAACTGCTGTCATTCATGTCTGACAAGAGCTTTATGGTGCTGATGCCTCCTACTTCCCTGCTCAGATGCAGAGTTACACCATATTTTAATGAAATATTTAAGGGTTTGTCACATTGTTTTCAAATCTACATGGTTAAATGTAGTGGAACAGATCATTCCATAGCCTTGGAAGTCCAAACATTCAAACAGATTGAGCCTATTAGTGTCATCAGCATCAGGGAGAGTCTTTTATTTGTAGAATCTGAGGGACAGATGCTGCTTGGGAACCTGCTCACCCATCCCAAAGCTGGAAGAATCCCATTTCCATCTCTCCCTCACCTACCATTGCCCAGATGGAAGGAAGGAGCTGCTCTTGTCTCTCCTAGGTACATCTATCCCAGCAGCTGATGAAGCTGTGGAGATGGGATCTGGAAGATCCAGATGCATCCACATTTCTCTACAAGGATATCAGGGTAGGGGGTTACCCAGTGAGCCCAAGCCAGGCAGGCTTTGGTAAACCACTGGAAAACTCTTTACTACCTGGTACACCTTTAATGGCAGGGCTCCTTAATTTATGATCTGTTTAACTAAGCCGAGGTATTAATTAAATAAAGTGAGAGCCTGATGAGGACTTGGTGAAATTTAAAAATAAAATGAAGACGGCAATCAAGTGAAACTGCAAAGCAAACACTTTGGCTGGAACCACCGGAGAGTTCCCTCCGGTCTTCCATCAAAGCTGGGAGCAGGGAGGGCAGCTCGGAGAGATGATGTAGCCAGCAGATGTGTGTTGTTGAAATATGCATCTGCCAGCCGGGTAGCTTGAGGAGCCGCAGGCCTGGCTTGTGGATCCTTCCCCACCCGGGGGACCAGGAATGAATTGGAGGCCCCGTCAGGCGAGCTGGGATTTGCAGACACGTTAATTAGTGTTGAGTTCCCAGATCTCGAAGGCAGCCAAGCGAGGAGGAACTTTGAAGAGATGCGTTGGCTTCCCCCGGAGGGAGGAGAGGGGAGGGGATGAGGGGAGCCCTGGCTTGCCAGGCTGATCTCGGCGGCGTTGGGAAGCCTTGACCTGCAATGGCCAAGGGTAGGCAGGACCCACAGTGCCAGGAGGGTGGAGGAGTCTGGGTCGAGCCAGGCAGATGGTGCTGCGGGGAGCTGGATGCTAGCATGGCTGCTCTCCATCACTGGCACCTTGGCAGGAGCATCCCCTGCCTGTCCCAGTCTCTGGTCCTCACCAGTATGAGATGTGGTGCCTCCAGCCCTGCCTGGTGCCAGAGGCTGTCCCAGCAACCTCCTCTACATCACTAGTTCCACATCCCAGTGCAAGGAAAGGGTCAGTCCCAGGGAACCTAGTGATGACCAGGACAAAGGGACTGTGGAGGAGGCAAAGGAGCTACTTCCAGAGACTTAAGGTGAATAATTGATGGGCAATTAACTTGTACATTGACCTTTTTATAGTCCAAATTCCCCATCTCCTCCCCCTCCACAGCCTCTTCTAATATTAACTCTGCTTTCGCGTGTGTCCCGTTAGAAATAAAGCTTTCTTAAATCAACATGAATTATTTAACTCTACAGATTAAATTAATTTGAAGTGAGAGCTCCTGTCTTTTAAGGTGGCACAAGCCAGGGACAGGAGAAGAGGGTCAACTGCGTGTCAAGTGCACCCACGTTCAGTCGCGACCCTTTTCCACTTTTGGTTGGGTTGGGTTTTTTTCTTTTTTATTTAATTCCAATGTCTCTTTCTAGCTTAATCATTCTAGAGCTCCCCTGCAGAGCAGAATAAGCTATTTCCATTACAAAAATGATGGCTGGCAGCTTTAGACGTTGGCATTTCCCAGCTTTCCTGCTCTTCAGTGGAGTCTGAGCTGAAAATAAAGAGGCTACGACCTGGGAAAGGCCATTTTTCAATATTTGTTTGTGTCATGCCGAGCTGCAAGTAGAAAATGGGGACCAGGTGAGGTTTCAAATCCAGAAACAGTTCAGCCTTGGAACCACCTCAGGTATTTTTCCATCATTTTTAACAGAACTCAATTCTCTGAATGCAAAATTCAGCCTAAACCAGCATGTAGAGTCAGGGTGTCAATTCAGAAGAAAAAAAGCAGTGATGCAAATATGATAATTTTCTCCCAGACAGTCTCTTCTCCTTGAAAAAGTTGGGTCTTCACAAAGCTGCATTTTCTGCTGGGAATATTGTCTGTGGCAAAATAGCAACCGAGTCTACTGAGAGTGAAACAGAAACATCAAACAATCAAGCACAAATCCCAAATAACCTAAATATTTGATGTCATGTCTGAGCAGCTTAAGTTTACAGCTCTCTGAGTCGGCTCCTTTTGATAGCAGAGGGTGGATGGGTTTCCTTGCTTGCATCCCTGAGTGGCTTCTGGGGTAGGAAGTCATCTCCACGGGCTTGACCGTATCCAGTCAGGGTCTCAGAGGTGCATTCAATTCAGGTGAAAGGCAACCCCTGCCTTGTGCTGTCCATAGATGGAGAAACAGACCCAAAAGCAGTAAAAACCCATCCCTGGAGATGGGTCTTCCCAAGCTGGGTTTCACCTGGGCATTGGGAGAGGCTCCTCTCCTGCCTTCAGGGCTCTATGAGATGTATCTACCAGACCTGGGCTCTACCCGCCTCAACTACACAAATCTAGGGAGGGGGAAGCTGGGAAGGGGCTTTGTCCCAGAGTCCAGAGTGATCTGTCCAGGCTGGATTGATGGGCTGAGGACAGTGGGATGAGGTTCAGTGCCAAGGGCTGTGTCCTGCCCTTGAGTCACAACAACCCCCTGCACCGCTCCAGGCTGGGACAGAGCAGCTGGAAAGTGCCTGGTGGAAAAGGACCTGGGGGATTGGTCTGTATCCAGCTGGAGATGAGCCAGAGAGTGCCCAGGTGGCCAAGAAGCCACCAGCACCCTGGCTTGTGGCAGCACTGGTGTGGGCAGCAGGACCAGGGCAGGGATCCCAAATGATTCTGCAATTCTGTGGGTTTTTTCCTTGCGTTGGTGCTGCCTTGTCTGCGTGACAAGGAAGTTCAAGAATATATATTCATCAAATGCATTAAAAATGATCAGCATATTCCTTCTCAGTGGGACTGGGCTGTATCTGGGCTTGTGTTTCATCAGAGGGAGGGAAGTTCCATCTGGGCCAGGCCAGCACTGAGCAGATGCTGCCTCTGCTCCCTCAGGCCTCTGCAACCCCAGGTCCAGTGTTACCAGCTCACACCATTTCTCAAGTAGTCTTGAAAAAATTTATGTTTTCTCAAAGCCCTGGGCCCCAGGGTTGGGTGATGCCACGAGAGTTGTCTTGTTCTGTACGTAATTAATGTCTGGCCTTCAATGCCTCGAATCTTGAAGGAAGATTGCATGCCTGGGAGCCTGTCTTGTTTTCTTTGAACTTGGTCTACCAGCAGATACCACCTCTCCTATCAAACTTCTCCTTGCTTATATCCTCAGATTCCAACCTGAATGCTGAAGCCTGAAGGACCAGGGAGTAAATGGGAAAAGGCAGGGTTAGAAATGATTAATGTTGGGATTCTTGCGCCAATCGCTGATTTCTTGTCTTGATGAGGGGAGGGCCTGACCTGGGTTTTTGTCAAACGTGAAGCATTTGACTTCTCTGTGCAGTCTCTGCTGGTCTGTTGGATGTGAAGCACATAGAGAGGATAAAAAAAACCCTTCTTGATTCTCACTCACCCCTTTACTTGATTTTCAATCCCTCTTGCTGGCTCTGTCCACCTCTCAGAGGAGCTCTGAATGATTACTCCTGACCGTGGTGGCTGCCAGGTCACCATGAAATAACGTGAGGGGTCCTTGCTGGGTGTCACATCCCCTCTGTCCAGCTGAGCTCTTCTTCAGGCACAAACCTGGAATTTCCTGGACATCTCACCCCAAAATCCTCCCCAGTTTTAGGCACCTGGAGCCACTGCTCCCTCTGCACCCCAGAATCTCTGTGGATGGTTGTGGTTGGAAGGATCCTCTGGGGATCATCTGGTGCTGCTTCCCTGCTCCAGCAGGGTCCCCAGAGCAGGGGGTCCAGCACTGCAGTGTCCTTGTGTTCTGCTCAGCTGGGGAATGTCATCTCTGGGAAGCTGGTGGGTTGTTAGTGACCTGTCAGAAGCATCAACTCCCTCTCCCCTTGTCAGCTGGCGGAGAAGAACGAGGCCCCGAAGCGTGACATCACCCGAGAGGCAGCCCCCGCTTGCTGATCGATCCCCTCTGTGACAAATGAACAAGAGGCTGGGAAGGGGCAGGGCCAGCAGAGAAAATACTCTAGGAGAGGGTGCCCAAAGTGTGTTCCTGCTGGAGCCTTTCCGCCCAAGCCAGCTCTCTGCTCATGGCCATCCTGGAGGGACGTGTTTGCTTGGCTCTGGGAGCTGTGCCATCCCTATCCTGGGTTAATGTTTTGCACACCTGGCCTTTTTCCCGAGGCAAATAACCTCCCCTGGCCCAGGATATTCATCTCATCTAAGGAAGAGGTTGAAGAGTGGTTCTCTGGAAGGGGCTGTTATTCTTTTTTGATGTTAGAAGGTGCCTGGTGTGCTCAGATTAGGAGCTGACCGTGCAGACATCTGAAGTTTGATGCTTCCAAAGAGATGATGCTTCTCTACTGGGGTGTGAGAGAGTTTTGGCTGAGGGCTCTGTGCAGTCCCTGCCAAGGTTGGTGTTAGAAGCTGCTGGGAGATAAGAACTTCCGTAATTCACTAGTAGGTGTCTTGGCTTTGTGGAGCTGGGCAATGACATGGGTGCTGAGCCACAGTGAGGTGTCAGAGGCAGCACCCCAGGCATGTACTGTACCAAAGGGATCACTTTAGGTGGTAAATCACAAATGAGGGACAAGCGTGGGCATGGCATTGAGTGACCCATCCAGGACCCTTCTTTCCATCCTCCTTCTCGCTCCTGGGAACGAGGCTGAGTCTTTTCCCCCAGGAGGCAGATGAGGATTCACAGCAAATGAGGGATTTAACACCTATGATGAGTCTCTGTTACAGCATGAAATGAAAAAGGAAAATGTAGCTAACATGGAGCATCTCCCCTGGGCAGCAGCTTGTGAGAGGCTGGGGAAAATGGGAAAAAGGAAAAGAGAGGTGGGATGGGAAATCAGGAACTACAAAAAAAACCCCCGTTCCTTTCAATACTGCAAAACCTGCTTGCAGGTTTGTAGGGCTGTGGGTTAAAGGCTGGGGCTCTGATATCTATGAGGTTTCCACCTCCATCCCTTCTTCTTATCATGATGAGTGGGAATGGTCCCCTGTGCCTGGTACTAAGATGTGCCCTTGATTCCATCAGCAAGCACAGCCTGGTCTTGCATCAGTTGTCTCCCTTTGGGATGCACCAATGGAGAGCATCTTTACCTGGCACCTTAGACACAGCTCCTGACTCCCAGCCATGTGGCTCCTGGGGTCCCCACCACTGCCATGTCCATCCCTTCCTGCCCACCACTCCAGTGGCTGCTCCCTCTGGGTTAATCCCTCTCCCAGAGCACTGGTGCAGCCAGTTCTCCGGAAGACCCAAGATCGATTATTTCCAAAACTCCTCAGAGGTGGGAAGCAGAAACTGGAGTGGAAGCACCACACTGGGATGATGCAGCTGGAGATGGATTCCCGGAGGGTGGAGCTGTCAGTGGCTGGTTGGCTCTGCTGGAGATGTGGGAAACAAGGATGCATTTTAGCAACAAAATACAGGTTGGGGAAGCAGGGATGGGACACCCGGTGTGCTGCCGGCTCAGCTCGTCCTCCCGGCTGCGTGGGCAGAAAGGGAACCCAGTGATTTATGGCCTTGGCGGAAGCACACGTGTCCCAGGGTCATTCCTGTGCTGCCAGAGCTCCGTGTGCGACCTTGAGCGAGTCCTTCACACTCAGATCCCTCCCTTAAAGAGAGGAAAAAAGGAGTGGGGTGAAGCAGGAACAGGAAACTCTGGGTGGTGAACACGATCTACCTCGTCCCCCGTGTCTGCTGCAGTGACAGCCCTGGCACGGGTGGCATCTGAGAGGTTCCCTGCAGTTGGTTATTTCTGGGGTTGGGCGATGGCCAAGGAGAAAAGCTGCCGACTCATAGTTTTGGAGACAAGTGTCTACATTCTGCTTCGAGTCATAAATCACGGTGGGTTCAGCTAAGCCAGGGAGCATCCGCGTATCCACAGTGGCTGTTTCTTATTCAGGTTGTTGCCAGGGAAGTCTGCAGAGATTTCTCCTGGGTGGGTGAGAAGGGGCTTTTCGACTCAGAAAAATTGCAAGGGGAAAATAAAAATTCTTTCACGGTATCACATTTAATTGCTGACAGAAGACAACAGTCACACCTCTCGCCTCCAGTTCACCGGTGAAAGCCCCGCTACGGGCTGCCCTGCATAGGTTTGATTCCAACTGGTGGGTTTCAAAGATGCAGAAGGTATTTAATGCTAATGCTAATGCTTTACATTTATATAGCGCTGTGAATCCGCTGGGATCACAAAGCGCTTTATAGATCTGGGATAAAAATACACCGGCTGACGAGAGCTCCATCCATCACCAAACTACAGCCACGGCCCCGGCCAGCTGCTCGGGAAAGGGTCTCCATGATTCCCTCCTCGCTGCTCTGGCGCTCGGGGTGCCGTACGGTGATTTTGTCATAAAACCGGGTGATAAAACCACTTGAAAAACAACAATGTTGTAAAAAAAGGGAAAGAAAAAAAAAAAGAGAGAACCTTGACTGTCATAAAACCGCCCACAGCAGAACGGGAGGGGAGACTTGAAAGGGAGAAGGTTATAAATAGGGACTGTCACCGTCGTGGAAATCGGCTCTGGAGGAGAGATGTCTCAAAGCTGCTCTGGGTTAGAAGGTGAAGAGCTCGGCCAAAAGCAGCAGCAGCATCTCCAAAGCAGAGCTGGGTAGAGAGGGTCCTCCCAAGCTTAGCTCGGTGGTGGCAAAAAAATCCCAGCAGGTTCAAAGATGCTTCTGCCTCCCTGCTCTGCTTTGTCCTGCCACAGAGCAGGTTGGGTCCAATCCAGCCACATTCCTCCTCCAGCTCCTGGAGCTCTGCCATGCCGTGCCAGGCTCTCTCCTGGGAGGCACTGAGCCTCACTAGCCCAGAATCCACCCCACTGAGAGGAGCCACTTGGCCGAGCTCCTCCTCACTCAGCTGAGTCTGGGAGGCAGACGAAGGGAGGGGAGGAAGGAAGGGGCGAGGGAGATGGAGGCTCTTGGAGATAGTCATTCAAAATTCATAGGTGCAAAATTGCAGCCTGCACGGATTTGTTTCCTTTTGGAAATTACAGGAAACTACAGGCACCAGCAACTGTTATTCAAATAGCCACTTTAGCTGATTAGGATGGCAGGAGGCTGTGCTTGCACATGCAGACCCAATATAATCAGGAGCCAGGCAGAGTGGGAAGCCAAGGCCAGGCAGGGGGAAGCTGAAGGAGCTTCTAAGCGTAAGCAGGCGGCAGGGAGGAGCTGCAGGAGGGGGCTCAGGGTCGAATCCAGCACACAGCTACCAGCGCTCTTCTCCAGCTGAACAGCCCCAGGGCTCTCAGCCTTTCCTGGGCACAGAGATGCTTCAGGCTCCCCAGCAGCTTTGCAGCCTCTGTTGGACTATTTTCCAATATTTCTCTTTCTCTCTTGAACTGGAGAGCCCAGAACTGAACACAGTACTCCAGAGGTGGCTTCCCTGTGGTAGAGCATAGGGGCAGGAGAACCTCCCTCAACCTGTTGCCTACACTTTTCTCCAGGCACCCCAGGACACCGTTGTCCTTCTTGGCCATGAGGGCACATTGCTGGCTCATGGGCAACATGTTGACCACCAGCACTCCCAGGTCCTTCTCCACAGAGCTGCATCCCAGCAGGTCCCCCCTCCTGGGTACTGAGACAGGGGGTTGTTCCTCCCCAGGTGCAGGACTTGACACTTGCCCTGGTTGAACTCCTTGAGGTTCCTCTCCATCCAACTCTCCATTCTGTCCAGGCCATCAGCTCTCTTGTACATGAAGGATCACTCCCCAGCCACTTAGAAATCAAGAAAAAAAAAAAAGTTTTTACCCACCTTAAATTAAAAAAAAAAGAGAAGAATATGAAACAAATCCACACGAGCGCACGCAAAACCCTGAGCAAATATTGTTTGGAGGATTGGCCCGAGGGTCAGAAACGGAATGCAGGGAAAACATCGGAGCCACCGAAGGGTGGAAATTGTACAGTATAAATAGGCTCTGCAGTAGAAGTGGAGGGGGAGTCACAGCTTTTCATCTGGAGACCCATTTCTCTTACTCTGGGGTACTGTGGGGTTGTGCAGTGCAGGACCAAGAGGAACATCCTACCCTCTCCCTCCCCACTCCCCCCAGCAGTCTCTCCGCGCTGCTGACGAGCCTCCCCCCATGGCTGGGTGGCTTCCATGTGCTCGAGGTGTCAGGAGGTGTTTGCCCACAGCGAGCATCCCATCTGTGCCCGGCTTGGGCAAAGCTGGCGTGTGGCACTCGGAGCTCCTTTCTCTGGCTGCAAGGTCGTGGAGGGCTTTATGGACTTTCATGCTCTTCTCCTGGCAAGAGACGGTTGTTCTAACATCGTGGAAGGAAAACAGACCTAAAAGGACAGAGCAGAAGGTCTTGGAGGGGGTAACTTCCAAGCACAGACAGGTCAGAAGGGAGATTTGACACCCTGTGTGGGTAAGGAGGCTCTTGTTAAATGCAAGTGGCAGTCAGCTAGACCCTGGCTTCTCCAGAGTGCTTTTTGGGGTGGCACATCTGATTGTTGCTGCTGAGGGTGGTGAGAGCCTGGCCCAGGCTGCCCAGAGAGGTGGTGGCTGCCCCATCCCTGGCACCATCCCAGGTGAGATTGGCCAGGGCTCTGAGCAACCTGCTCTTAGTTGCAGATGTCCCTGCTCCCTGCAGTGGGGTTGGACTGGATGAGCTTGAAAGGTCTCTTCCCACCCAAAGCAGCCTGTGATTCTGTGACCCTGACAGCGTGTTGACCGGACACACGGACACTGACAGGCAGCAGCTCTCCAGTCCCTTTCTCCTCTTCACAGGCACTTTTCTCCCCCCCAGTCGTCTTTTGCAAAACTTCCCAACCTTTTAACGTCGAGACTTGAGCTGAGAGGCTGTTGATAACAGGGAGCGGGCGGCGGGGAGCTGTGGTGCCAGCTTCTTTTCCTTTCCATTGGAAAAAGAGACTTATCTGCCTCGGAGAAGCAGGTTCTTCCTCCTTATCCCCGCCGAAATCTTATCTAAACTGGTTCAGGTGGCGGAGGCGGGCGAAGGAAATAATTAAGCAAGAGACAGGTGAAATGCTGACATTATTATTACTTAAACGGCCCAAACCTTTTACCTCATGCAGTGCTGGTTGTTTGGGGGTTTTTTTTCTTTTCATTTTCTTTTACTTCTTTTTTTTTCCCCACTCCTGGTGACACATAACGCGGGCGAAATGTTGGGTTTTTTTCCAGGTTATCTTCCCCATTCACACACACGCCACTCGCCCCCTCCCCACCTAAATATAAATCTCATTTAACTGGTTCTGTTGGCAAGACAGAGAAATAATTAAGGCGAAGGTGGCTGAAATGTTGATGTTATTACTGTAATGCAGCCGCCTGTTTAGTTTCTTTGCCGATGAAATGCAACCAGGGGAAAATCAGTTTTAAAGATTACCTCCCCGAGATGCAAATTGAGGAGCGGAAACCATGTAGTCAGGAAGAAACGGTCTCAAACTAGGAAACATTTCAAAGTCTGTGACAGTCTCTTAGGGGCTTTTAAGACCACAATTTACCTTTTGACTGCATTCTATTTTCTCTGAAATCCTTTATTTCCCTCTTATTTATTGACTTGAGAGACAGCACAAAAACGAGAAAGCGATTCTCCAGCCGCTGGTCTTAAAAATCCATAGAAGAAAATTATTCTCGAGAGGGCGATTTTTTTGTTGTTGTTGGGCACTTGGTTGGTTGGTTGGGTTGTAGGTTTTTTTGTCTCCTCCCTCACCCTTTCTTTTTTCACCACTCTCTGTGAACTCTCTTAATCGAATCACTTGGCCATAGAGGGGGCCTCGAACTGGAAGGTATCAAGGTCAGCACCTGATTAGAGAGGTTGGGAACCATAGCAATAATGCGCAGGTCTCTGGTGCCCGCAGCCAGAGGGTGGCTCACGGTGATGAGCTCATGGGGGGCTCACTCTTGGGGGGACAGCATGCTGGGGTAGGAGAGTGTGTGTGCTGCTTGGGTTAGCATCGTGCTCTTGGATAAGCATCTCACAGAGATGCTGATGCCATCATCATGACCTGGACAGCATAAGGAGCTGGGTGGCGCTCTGGACTCTCTTCCAAGCAGATCCATGTCCCCCTGGAACTGAGAGGGCCCAGAACTGGGCACAGCACTCCAGTTGCAGTCTCCCAGCTTCCTGCCTAGCCTGTCTCCTGTTATCCTCATCTCCTTTTCTGATCTCTGCTGCCTTTGCAGACCACAGGAGGAGGATGATGCAGGTGGAGGCAGCAGGTCCCCTCACCCTGCCTGTGTCCCCCCCCAGCACCAGGACACCCCATTTCCCTCCACACCTCCATTGCCACAGCGAGAGCACCCTCTCCTGTCTCAGCTCTGCCTTGCTCCCTTTTCTCCCAGCTTCCTTCCCTGATGTTTTCTCTCACACCCTGGGGTGAGGACATAGGTCCTGAGGTGAGGACTCTGGGGACCCAGCAGCCACCTTTGTCCCATCCCATCAGCATGCGATCCACTTGTTCTCCCAACTGCAGCGCCGGCGTCTGGTGAGGAGAACTGGGGGAATAGCGCAGTAAAAACCAATTTCTAGGAGAGGTCTGTTATAATTACTAATTAGATCCGGTTCTAATGATCTCTCCCTGCAATCCCTTACCTGCCACAGAACAGCTCTGCTTCCTCCCAACAATTAACAGAGAAAAGCCTTTTTTTTTTACGACCGGCCAGGCGCTTGCAGCCTCTGTGGCGAGCGCCGGCTTCTTATTAAGGAAGGGCCTCTATTTACAACAGAAGGAACATTGTGATGAAATTAAGCTAAAATTAAGCAGAGTAAATTAAGAACGCCGGCTCCAAGCGCTCGTCACACGCTTCCCGTTCAGGGCCATGGGTTTTCTCAGAGCAATATCCGAGAGGGATGGATTTCCCCCCCCCAAACCCAAGCCACACTAAACCCTGTCTCTCGCCTGCGCTTTATGGCGCGCTTCAGCAAGCTCGAGGTGCGGGTGCTGCTCAGCAGTAGGAAGAATTGTGCCTGGGGGAATTTGGAGATAGTTAATTTTTTTTTATTTTTATTTTTTTTATTTTAATAGCGCTGGGCCAAAGAAAATAATCAGCAGATGGTTTGAGGGGTTGGGGTTTGAGGTGGTTTTTTGCAGTGCAAATGGAATTTTTGGTGAGTGGAGTGTGATTTCTCAGGGAGGGGTTGACTCGTATCTGTAGCTCTCCAGAAAGCAGTTGATGCAGACAAACTACTGGCTCTGGCAGCGTGGTGGTGGGTTACCTGGGCTTTAGATTGGATAGAAGGAAGGAATTTTGTAGACTGAGGGTGCTGAGAGACTGGCCCAGGCTGCCCAGAGAGGTGGTGGCTGCCCCATCCTGGGCACCATCCCAGGTAAGGTTGGCCAGGGCTCTGAGGGACCTGCTCAAGTTGCAGATGTCCCTGCTCCCTGCAGTGGGGCTGGACTAGAGGATGGTGCTTTTTTTCCCACCCAAACCAGTATGTGATACTCTGAATCTAGGAGGGACGTGCCCCAGCCTTGAGCCCAAAACCAGAAGCTCCTCAGTGTTCTTTTTCATTCACAATCCCCAAGCCGAGCTGTGGCACGTGCGGCTGTTTGCAGATGTGAATAACCCTTTTCATCTGAGGCTGGGGTTTGTTCATGAACCTGCTGCTTCAAGGCGCCGGGGTGAACGCTGTCACAGGCAGGCTCAGAAGCAGCTGCGCTGCATGAGAGGCACTCCAGAATCAGATGTCAGGTCCCTGAAGCCTTGAGACCATGGGAAGAAGCAAGGGAATTTCTGGTGAAAATTAAAAAAGCTTTGCTTGTGTTACTGGTGGAGTGTCCCAGGGTCATGTTCTGAAGCTTTGCAGTAACAAGGACTAGAGATGTGTTGGTTTTTCTGTGATGAAAGGCTCCGCTCCGTCTCTCTCTGAATGGATTTAGGATTTGGGCTGTAAGAAAAGCAAGAAATGATGTGACAAGGACAGGGTGGCTGCTCTGGATCTGAAGATGCTGAGGTAGTTGGCACATCCTGCTGCCTGTGAAGCCTTTCCTCCCTCATAAGCCATGAGACCCCCTGGGAGCTCTCCTGGCCGTGCTGTAGACCCCATTCCCAGGAAGGGGATGACTTACCATATGCTGCATTCACTGATTCCTTTCTGGGGTGGAAAGTGAAGCTCAAGGTGACAGGACCTCCTTGGTAGAGGTTGTTTCACCCAAGCCCCAGTGGCAGGTGCCACCAGCCAGGGGCCAGCACGAGGCTCCTGCCCACAAGGCGATTCAAGAGCCCATGCTGAGTCAAACCACCTTCCCCACCCCAGTCCCTTGCTCTCCCATCTGTCCTTCCGTGGTCCCCCAGCTCCGGTGTCAACACAAGCTTAATGAAAAAGCAGCAGCTGTTCCTTTTGATTTCAATTTGCTCAAGATTTTAACCTAATGCAAATGGCATTTTGCAGCCAGCTGTGACGAGGCAGCCGGGGCTGAGTCCCCGTGTCCCTGTTCACAGCTTTCCTGCTTGATGGCAGCGACCGACTTCCAGAAACCTTCTCCAGGAGGTTGGCTCTGCCAGCTCTGCCCTGATTCAGGCCATGAAAAAGGACCTGCAGCAGCCTTTGGCCAGCCTGGTTGGAAATTTCTGTGTGTGTTTTGGAGGTTTCTTGCGAAACGGAATGATAATTGAGAAGGAGAACAGTCAATAGCGAGTAATTCATTCCCCTCTAGGATTGCATCAAACCAACCATGCTATATCCTGACCTTATCTCCTCTCTGAGTGGGTAAACAACAAACAAAACTCTTTTGTCGCTGCCTGAAGTGGCTTGAACATATTGACAAGCAGAGCTGGTTGGGAGAGACGGGGCTTGAATTCCTCCCTGTGTGGCTGCAGCTCCCACGGAGGCTCAACGTGTACCATGGGGTCTGTCACCACCATCCTCCCTCCATACCATGCAGTCCCAGCCCGTGTTGCAGGCTCAGGAGGCTCCCCATGCATGGGGAGCACCCGCAGCTCACTCCCAACCACCAGCTCTGGTGAACCCTCCACCACTGGCATCATTTGCTCAACAGCCCTTCATCTCCTGAAGGACTTGGTACCATTCCCAGCCGTTGGGACCACAGATCTTCAGCATGGGAGGTGTGAACCCAGGGAAAGCTCAGAGTCTATGAGTCTGTGATTCTGTTATTTGTTGTTTCTGTCCACTTTTGTGCTGACACAGCTCTACAGGGCAGACCTTGTGGCCTAGGTTCACAAGCAGCATTCACATCCCATCCAGCACAGCCTGGGCTTCTGTCCTGTCTACTCCCTTCAGCCTTGGAGCAGCAGCAACACCTGGCTTGTTCTCCCTGCTGCAGCCCCCCAGACAGACTGACTTGGAGCTTTCCCAGCTCTCCCTCCTCTCTCTCTTTTCCTTTCTCCCTCCCCATCATCCAATGGCAGCCGGGACCCGAGTGATTAAAAGCTCAGGAGGCAGGAGGGGGATTTTGATGGATGCTTTGGATAATGCTGGTGGCATCTCTATCTGTGCTCCCGGCCGGGGAAATCCATCTTCTGCCGCATGAGAGCTCTCCTGGTGTAACGCAGGGAGGGGGTCCCAGCACGTGTCCGATAAGAGGGTTGGTGCCAACGGGATGTGCCAAGCATTTTAAGTGGCCTCCTGGCTGCAGTGGGTGCCAGGCCAAGCCCTCCTTGTGATGCTGCTGTAATGGGGCAGCTCGTGTCCCATCCCCCCGGGATGTCCAGGGTGTCCCAGAGCTCACCCCGATCCCTCAGTCATGCGAGCGTTGCCTTGGATCTCTGGGCCAGGGACTCAGTGTTTGCTTTTATTCTCTTGTTAGCATTTCTGTATGCTTTTCACCCATTTGAGATGTTAGATGGAGGAAAAACATCTGGAAGTGCAGGAAAGGGGTGGTGAAAAAGCCAAGCAGAAGTATTTCTGCTGTGGTAGCTCCTGGGAGCTGTCACTCAGGCACCAGGCACTAGCTCGCCTTCACTTTCTTCGCCTCATTTCACAGGCCAGGATAAACTTGTTCAGATGCACCATCACCCTCCAAGAGGAATGAGAGTCCCCGACCAAAATGTTTCCCCGTTGACATGTTGTTGCCTTTTTTGCTATCGATTCCTTAATTTAAAAAAAGGCTAAAATAGCAGCAGAGCAGGCGTTGCTCAGAAACACTCCATCAGTCAAAGAAAAAGAAGAGAAAAAAAAAAACAAAAGGAAAGGGAAAAAAATAATTATATCCTATTTAGAAAAAAAAAACCAAAACAAAAAACATTTTAGAGCAGGTTTTGGAGCAGCCATAGGTTGTACCTCCCAAATCACACCCCCTCACCCCAACGAGACCTCCTGTGCTGTGCTGCTTTGCTCTTGTGAAGCAAAACATCTTCCCCCAGGTGGGGGTGGGAACCATACACACTATGTTCTTCCACAAGGACACGGTCTGACTGGCAGGATGGGCCTGGAATGTCACATTCGTGGTTTTGGAGTGTTTTTTTTCAGATACCTGTGCACCCCTGTCCCTAAGGATGAGGTGATACCTGTATCTTTGTGCTCCTCTCGGACAAAACCCGTGATAAAACACCAAGATGTAGCAAAACCAACAGGATTATTCTCAGGCTCCTTCTGTCGTGGCTTTAAGCAGGTGCAGGGAGGGATTCCTACCATCCCAAACTGTTTTTTTAGGCAATTTGCAGGCTACTGCAAAGTTGCAGCCTCCTGCTCTGGCAGGGGAGGTTTGGACTTGATGATCTCCAGAGGTCCCTTCCAACCCCTACCATTGTATGGTTATACTGGGGGCAATGAGCCGATGCCTTCAAAGAAAGACCCAAGAGCAAAGAGCAGCTCAAAGGGGGTTCCCTCTGAAAAGAGGTTTAAAGATGGAGGTAATTGACCTTAAAAAGGGGATCTGGTTCATGCAGGGCCAAGTGCTCTCCAGAAGGGCAGACAAAGGGCGTTCCGTGGCTGCTCCTGTGAGGCTGAACCTTTGCCATATGCCGCTGGCTGATAACGGGGCGCAGAGCGGCCCCGGCCACGTGTCAGCTCCGGGAACATGGTGATTGATCGTGTTCCCTGCTGGAAAGGGCTCGCTTTGCTTTCCTTCACAACATCTGGCCCTGGCCAGAGTTGCAGATAAGGCTTTGCGGCGTGTTGATCAAACCCCATCCAATAGTAAGGATTCAGCTGTAATGATTTCCTCAGCATGGCTGGAGGAAGGTCTGCAGAGCCTGGGAGCTTTGCAGCTCGGGGACACTGCTCCTCTTCATCTAGAAATCATTAGGGGGGGAGCTTGTTTCAGTTTTAAAGGCACAGAAGTTAAAATATATCTGGAGGGGAGTGGGTGTTTCTTGTTTTCTGGAGCAAGATGTCAGCTGCATTATGCTATTGCAGGAAGAAACCAGAACAGGGCTGACTCCTTGCATGTGGGATCAGGGTTAGGACCTCCAGCATGGTGGTGGAAGGATTGAGGGTGTGAGAATCGCAGACTGGTTTGGGTTGGAAGGGTTAGACCTTCAAAACTCATCTAGTCTAATCCCTCTTCACTGAGCAGGGACATCTGCAACTAGAGCAGGTTGCTCAGAGAGGCTGGGGCCATTTGGGTCAGGCAAGAAGTGTTTTTTTGACGTGCCAGAGCCCCTATGTTGGGGGCCAGGGTGGGTTTGAGTCCAGCTGCTTTGCATGGCCACGGTACTGGGGAGACAGGAGTGAAGAATAGTGCTGACAGATCTGGGCCATGGCAGGGGATTAGTCTCTTTCTAAGGCCTTCATTTATTATTTCTGATGGCATCTGACACCCAGGAGGGTTGGGCTGGTACTCAGATCAAAGCTTTCCCGCTCCCAGCTTACCCCTGCCTGCGTCGTCCTCGTCTTGGTGCTACCATGAGCACTGAATTTCCATCTCCCCAGTGGGTCTCCCTGGCGTGAGCTGCCCTGGATTCTTCTGCAGCAGCTTGGCCAGGGATCTGAGCGGGAATCTCCCCTGATGGGGCTGGATGGAGCACTGTTTCCAACAGCCATAGTGTAGAGATGAGCTGTAGGCAACACCCCTCCTTCCTTATGTGATCCTACATCTGTCATCACAGATCCTGGAAGCCTCTCCATCCCTTCAAACTCTTGTGCTGCTGTCAGGAGATCAGCACTTGTGAGCAGGTCTCTTAAGTTGCCCCATGGGAGGTTTAGATTGGACATGAAGAACAATTTGGACAATTTCTTCTACTCCCTCCAGGGTTGTCCAGGGCTGGCCCAGGCTGCCCACAATCCCTGGAGGGATTTCCAAGCCCCCCCATGGAGCTGTGGTGCTGAGGAACATGGGTTAGTGGTGCCCTGGCAGTGCTGGGGCACTGGTTAGACTCCATGAGCTGAAAGGTCTCTCCCAACCACAACACTGATTCTTTGAGTCAAGCCCTCATCTCAACATGTGAGTTCCAGTCTCCCAGATTTCCCAGCTCTGCTCTGCACCACAAAATTTTTCATGGTACCTCCTGGTTTCTACAGAACCAGCAGCAGCGGGGTGGTGGGGATGGGTGCCTGGTGAGCACACAGGGATCAGTCCACAGTGGGCATCAGGCATCACTTTCTGTTTCCAATTTGCTCGAGGGCTGTAAATTTGCACAGAGCACAGCAGGGACCCAGCTCTGCGCAGATGAGCCCTGCTCTGGGTGACAGGCTGGCACCCAGCGTGCCGCTGAGAAGCAGGCAGTGGGACTCCGACAAGGCTCATCCTTTGAACCTCTCTGGAACAGGCAGGATTTCTCCCACCCCATCCTGCATCCTGCATGAGATAAGATCTAAGAGCAGCTCCCACCAGCAGCAGCTGGCTGAAGGAGGGGACCAGCTCAGGGGGGTTTGCTCCACAGTGTACTCTCTTCCCTTTTTTCTATCTTTCCTTCTCTCTTTTTTTTTTTTTCTTTTTTAATGAACAGTAACAATCCCCTTCTTTTTTAAACAATTTGAAAATATCTGACATATGGGAAAAATAATGAATTCCTTTTCTCGCCTGTGTTCTCTGATCTGTCAGTCTGCACCCAGGAGCTGTGCACGCCGGGGGAGGAGGAGGCGGCAGGGGGTGCTGCCCTACATTGGGGAGAGAATGATTCTTCCTGCCTATCCCCCCTGCCAGGAGAAGGTTCAGGCATGTCCAGCAGTTGAGAGGAGACAGGCTCTGCCACCACCTTTTGATTTAGCCCTTTGTATTTATAGGTGGGATGAGGCAAATGGTTTGAGGTCAGTTTTGAGCCCCTCACTCCAAGAAGGATATTGAGGGGCTGGAGTGTGTCCAGAGCTAGGGCAATGGAGCTGGGGAAGGGTCTGGAGCAGGAGTCTGGTGAGGAGCAGCTGAGGGACTTGGGCTTGTTGAGCCTGGAGAAGAAGAGGCTCAGGGGAGACCTTCACAGTTTGGACTTGATGATCTTAAAGTTGTTTTTTTCCAACGTAAACAATCCTCTGATTCCATTCCTAGTTGCAGGAGGGTGTTGGAGGTGGTTTGTGGCTGCAGTAAAGGGGGATGTGCTTGGAGGGCCATTCTGCACTGTGGCTCTTCCCCATTGCCCATGGCCTTGGGAACTCACCACACACACATCCCTGCTCCTTCTCCTTAGCTGCTGGCTGACAAACCAATCAGTGCTTGTTGACTCCGAGACAGATTAACAGGAGGCTTTGTTCTTTCGTTTTAGAATCACTACCAGCTCCCTCTAAAGACTTAAGGACTTGAATTATAACTTGGCTGTTGTTGACATGATCCATCCAAACACTGACTTGACTGGGAGAATTAAATGAAGAACTGGCAAATGCAATATATTTGCCGGGGCTGTCTTTCCTTTTCAACTGGAAGAGGAAATTTTAAGTTACTTACTCTTTACAGAGAGAATATTTCAAGTAAACAATCAGTGCCTGGCCAGCTACCTGTCTGTAGCATCTGGTTCTTTATTAGAGCTTGGAGGTGGTTGCCAAAACTTTGTTTTTCCCCTCAAATGAAGGGCTTTTCAGTAGAATACAAATGCTCATTTATCCTGTGTCAGATCTGTTCAGGTTTCCTCCAAAAAACGGATGCTGCCCAGAGCCGGGTCTCACAGAGGATTTCAGAACTTTGAAATTTGGTTTCCTTCCAATCCAACAGGAAAATCAAATATTTAAAACACCCTCTAGGAAAGAATCTGGGACTAAACCTGCCCTCAGATTGAAAAAGCAAAGAGTCATGGTCCTTCCCATAACCTAGAGAGGGATTGGGTAGGGGAAGATCAGCCCCTCCTGGGAAGAGCGCGGGTGAGCAGAGCTGAGCTGGTGAGTTCAGGCAGAGCTTTGCTGCAATTAAATTAAACCATCTCTGCAAAGCTTCTCTGGGTTGGAGAATTCTCCAGCAGGGCACCACCCCAGCCTGCTGACCCAAAGAAATCTAGAATGTAGGAGGCTTCTGGTGGTTGGATGAAAATAGAGATAAATTATTAGGAAAAAAAAAAATGGGGAAAAAAAGGAGGGTTTAGGTGCTATTAGCAGTTTGTTTCCCTTCTGCCTGCCATGGAGAGGAGGCATCATTGCTGGCAACCCACCCACCAAACCGCCACGAGACAAATAGGACTGAGAAAGAGAAGCGCCGCTATTTAAACTTTCATCACTATTTTTCTCCCTGCTCCCCTTGTTTCTTTTGATTTATTTTTCACCGTGTTTTCCCCCAGGCTGTGCTGTTGGTTTCCTCTCCTCCTTGTCTCAGCAGCAGCCGGGCTCCATTCCGAGGGCACCGGCAGCCGCCCTGCGTGTTTCAGGCTGTCCGGGCTCAGCTCCCCAGAGGAGGAGGCAGCAGCAGCCTGGGGGAGATGTGGGCTGGGCACAGGGTTCAGCAGAGGAGACCCCCAGATGTGCCAGTCACTGTTTGCTACCCAAGAGAGGGCTCTGGGGTGGTTCATTACGATGCGTCCGTATCATAGAATCACAGAATGGTGGGGGCTGGAAGGGACCTCTGGAGATTGAGTTGAACCCCTCTGCCAGAGCAGGGTGACCCAGGGCAGCCCACAGAGGAACAGATCCAGGCAGGTCTTGAAAGTCTCCAGAGGAGGAGACTCCACAACCTCTCTGGACAGCCTGTGCCAGGCTCTGTCACCCTCACAGGGAAGAAGTTCCTCCTCATATTGAGGCGGAACCTTCTATGCTGCAGTTTATTCCCCTTGTTCCTTGTCCTGTTGCTGGGCTCTACAGAGAAGAGGTTGGGTCCTTCCATTTGACACCCACCCCTCAGATATTTGTAGACACCATGCCGTAGCTGTACAAGAGCCCTGGCATCTCCCTGTCACCCTCACCAGGGTGAGTGACACTGCCAGGGCCTGGCAAGCAGGAGATGCAGGAATGGTGCCAGGCACACAGGAGGCCTCCAAAGCACCATCCTTTCCATCCCACGCCAAGCTCAGCAGGGCCAGAGCCTGGCAGCACACTGGTGGGGGGGCTGCAGGCTTTGAAGCGATGCTGGGGTTGGCACCGTGGGTGTGTATGTTGACAGTGCAGACATGGAGGGTTTTTTTCAGCCTGCCTCATAGAATCATGGAGTTGTTTTGGTTGGAAGAGACATTTCAGCTCGTGGAGTCCAGCCACTCCCCCAGTACTGCCAGGGCACCACTAACCCATGACCCTCAGCACCACACTCCATGGGGGGCACTAATTGCATTGGGATGGGGAGAGGTAGAACAGATGCACGTCAGGATGGTTGGGGAAAAGGCACTTGCAGTCCTGAGTGAGGTGTCCTCCAGAGCACAGGTCACCAAGCCCCACGAACTTGCCATATATGTCCAGTTAGTGCTTCCCTGGAAACCATCACCCATGACAGCAGACACAGCAAAACCTCAGCCTGCTTATATGCTCCCTAGCTCTGAAGAGCTGCTGGAAATCTGAATCCTAAATGTGTAAAGTCCTGATAAATGAAAAGCTAGATAGTCATGTAGCCATAAAGCTGCTCTGCAGTGGTTCAGGTCCTCACAATGTGTAGCCTTCAGCCTTGATAAGCTGGTGAGACCCTGGGCAGTCTGCTGGAAAAGCACTGCCAGAAACACAATCCCAGTAAGGAGCTTCTCTTACCCAGTGCAGCAAGTGCCATCCTAAAAACAGTTCTGTTTTCTAGCCCTTTTTTCTTCTCTTGGAAAGCTCTTCTAGGTACCTGATGAAATGAGAACCTTTTTTTTATCCCAATATGCAGATTTTCTTGCTTTTCTCCCCTGTCTTCTCCCAACCTTCCCCCCAGTTCCCCATTAGGCTTGCAGAAGGCTTCTTTCTGGAGCAGGTCAGGGTCTTCCTGGGAAAGGAGACCACAGAGTCTGCAGGTTGAATCCTGCACCTTGCCAGACAGCAAACTTGGCCTCAGAAAGCCCCAGTGTGGAGCAGAGATGGGGATTTGCAGTGGAAGAGGCTCTGGGCAGGGTTTGTATGGCAAAAACTTCCATGCATCAAGCAGCTGTGTGGATATCAGGGCAAAAGTCACCCAGAGCAAGCATGCTATGATGCCCTCATAAGTTTGACTTGTCTACAAGAGGCAAACACACCTCTGACAAGCCCGTGACGCGATGTCTGAATACACAAACACTTCCAGGAGCTGGATCTGAGTTCCCAGATGCACCCCTGCTGCAGGAGAGGGTCAGCTGAGCCAGCTGGATCCCTCCAGGCTGCCTCCCTGGGGGCTCCATGCGCTTGCCTGGCTGTAGAGACTAAACCCAGGGGCAAACACAGCTCCTGGGCACTCTCTGCCTCATCTTCAGCTGCCTGGTGACCACACCCGCTATGTCCTTTTCCACTAGGCAGTTTCCATCCCCTTTTCCCCTCTCTTGAAGCATTTCAGGGGGTATTAATGCTATCAAACCACTAGGGATGCTTTTGTTCTACTTAAACTTAGCTTTGGGGCCTGGAAACACCTTCAATATTTTGTGATCACCAAGAACATCTTCTGGTCACCATTCTTTGCTTAACATGCATGTAAGATGAGCACAGAGTGCCACAAACCCCATAGGGAGGATGAGTGATGCATCAGCAATGCCTTCCTTACCCAAGAGACATTCTCTTCGGGGACACTTGTGCTAAGTCTGACATCAGCTGAACGATCCATGCAGGTCCATGGCTCAGAGCAACCCTCTGGAGCTGCTCAATGTCTGCCTCTCCAGCCCTGCAGCTGGGTGGCCCTTCCCCACTGGTGAGCATTTGGGGGTTGAATTGTTAACACCATCTCAGGAAGAAAAGACTTGTTACACAAACCCAACAGCGAGGAGGTACCAGCCACATCAGCAAGAAGAAGAAAAAAAAATAATAAAAAAGTCATCATTAATTAGGAAGAAGCTCTGGTGGCTGGAGGGCTTTTTTCCTTTCTCCACTTGCAGGAGCCGAGTCCTGCCTGGAGGATCCTATTATCACAATAAATATTGCTAATAATTGAGGTTCTGTCTGCTCACCACAACTCTGACCAGCTGCCAGGAGCATTTAGAGACATCTCTGTTATTTCTTAGCCAGAAGCTGCAGCATTTGCTGGGGGTACACGCGCAGCCCCGAATAATTCCGCGTGGTCTCCCTGATGAATCACACGGTTGAGTCTTGCAGGGCAGGACCGTCTGCAGGAAAGCCTCTAACTAACCAACTAATTGAAGAAGCTGCTGAATGCACAGCCCGAGAGCAACGCTCATTTATTTGTATTTCTTTATGCTGATGAAAGCACTCCAAAGGCCAGGAGCAGAGACCCTGCGCTGTCCTTACCCAAGCAGCCCATGGCTATGGAGAACAGATTAATGCCTGTCCAAGGCCGGGTTAGAAATAGTCAGCAAAATTGGCATTTAGACAGAAAAGCAGGGGTTGGAGGGAGAGAAACTTGTCATTGTTTCTTCAGAAAGTTTTGTCCACGGTGAAAAACAGAATGGTTCTCCAGCTGAGGTCCTGAGTGCTCTCTGAGGGACAGGTGACTTGCTGGGGCCTTTCACCTCCCACTCTAGAAGGTCACAGAGACCTTAGGGTTGGAACAGTCCTTCAAAGGTCAGCTAGTCCAACCCCCAAGACCTGTATTGTGCCCATTTGGGGATAACAATCTGTGGAGTCCCACCCCATCAGCCCATTGTCCCCATCATCTGTCTGCAGCTTGTCCCTGCTCTCGTGGGCTTGAGCCATGCTGCCTCCTGCTCTTTGGTATTAAGCTTTCCAGGAGTGTAAAGGTTAACCCCAAATGACTGTCCCTATTTATATCTTTGTATTAATCAGACGAGCACTTCCACATCTACATGATTAAAAAGGAGACCGGATTCTGTAGCTGTGCCTTCTAATAACCAACCCTGGGAGTGCAGTGGATGAATAATGGATCATGGCTCTGTGCTACTGGCTTCTTGCTTCTCCTGCTTTCTTCTTCTCCCCTTTTTATCTTTCAATCTTCTCTTCCTCCTCCTCCTCTCGCTGGCTGGAGTTTGAGTGGGGAAGGAATGCGTCCATCCTTCATTTGGCAGAAGTTGAGAGACATCCACCGATACCTAATCATCAGACCCTCTCCTCCCCACCCAAGTCCCCTGGTTAGTGAGCCTGGAGACCATCAATAATTCACAGCCGCAGGAATAACCAGGGGATGATGATAACCACTTACTTGGGAAGGTGCTGTCAGGGCCCCTTCTCTCTCCTGCTCTTCTCATCTCCTTAAGCAGGTCCCCAAGTCACTAATCCAAAATACAGTAGGTTAGAAAATGAGATGTTTTTTCTAGCACAGAGAAGACAAGTGGTTCCATCTTCATTAGTTTGTTCCCTGTCTCATGATGTCCCCCAGGGGACTTCATGAGTAGTAAAGGCCTCCTTTGATGGGGTGATGTTAAGCCAGTGGTTGGAAAAATAAAAGTCCTCAGCTGTCAGTTGGTGGGACCAGCCATTGAGAAGGCATCAGTCTGGAATATTTAACATCCCACCCTAAAAGCTCCTTCATTTATATCCAAGATGCTCTTCAGAGGAAGGCTTGTGAGTTATTTGGTTTTTTTTCCCCTGCTCCACATGATGAATTTCCAATATTTTACAAGCTGAGGTCAAATTCAATTAATAGCTTCAGTGAGGGGGAAATAAAACAACAAATCAAACCTATTGAAAAATATCATTTTTAAAAAAACAACAGTATAAACTCACACAAGGAAAAGGGCTTTATAAACAAAATGTGAAAAGAAATACTCCCTTAATAGTTAAACAGCATCAGGATGAAGCAGATTTTTCCACACTTTCATATTTCAGGGGCTGACACATTTCAACCAACCCAGACCACAGATTTCCACTTTTTATTTTTTTCCACTCTTGTAGCCTGAAAAAAAAAAAAAAAGTACATTTTGAATCCATGTAGAAAAGCTTTTTTTTCTCCCAGTCCTTGGGTTCCACCCACTGAGCTGAAAAATCCCATTACTCAGAGCATTTGGCAGCCGTGTGTGTGCCCAGCGTTGTGTGCAACCAGCACAGCTGCCTTGCCTACAAATCCTGTGCCGATGAAGGAGCCACCTCCGGGTTGTCAGCAAACGTAATCCCTTCCCACCACCTGACTACAGCCCCAGCACTGGGGGAGCTGCTTGAAAAAGATTTCTCAGTCAACTAAAACTCTGCTGGGGCAGCTCAAGGAGCAGCAGCAGAGCTGTGTCCCCTCGGTGAGGATGCTGAAGGGTAGGAGGCTTTTGCCACCTACTTCTGACCTGGGTGTAAGGCAGTGATTTCTTCCTAAGTCCTTTGGTGGGTTGAGTGTTTCTGCTTAGGCATGAGGGGCTGCCCTAGGGATACTTCTCTGCTGTGCTTTCCACATTTCTGCTGGCTTCTTCAGAGGAGTGGCTGAGGGACCTGGGCTTGTTGAGCCTGGAGGGAAGGAGGCTCAGGGGAGACCTTCTGGCTCTGACAGCTCCTGACAGGAGGTTGGAGCCAGGTGGGGTTGAGTCTGCTCCCAAGGAACAAACAATAGGACGAGGAATCGGCCTTAAGTTGTTCCAGGGGAGGTTTAGGTTGGAGCTGAGGAACAATTTCTTCCCTTCCAGGGTTGTCCAGGGCTGACCCAGGCTGCTCAGGGCAGTGGTTGGGTCCCCATGATCCCTGGAGGGGTTTTCAAGCCCCCCTGTGGTGCTGAGGGACATGGGTTAGTGGTAATCTGGCAGTGCTGGGATAATGGTTAGACTTGAAGTTCTCTTCCAACCAAATCAATTTTATGGGTCCCAATGCTGCATGGCCTCCGAGAGCTCCTGAAATAGGCCATGAAGTGAGTGGGCAACAAATACATTTGAAGCAAGTCCAACATGTAGTTTCCTGAAGGATGTGGCTGGAAACAGCTAGACTGACAGCTGGACAGACCTCTCCATCTTCAGAGCAGGTCTTGACTGGAGCAGCCCCATCAGAGTAGCAGAGATGAAAGGTTCTCTCTGCAGGAGGAAAGGACAACCCCTCTCTCCAGCTCAATTACCCATCTCCTGCCTTGCTGGGGGTGTAATGAGATGCTTCAAGAGCTAGGCACAAAAGAGGAGACCATGCTGAGGTGCCCTCAGCTGCTTCCCTGTTTCCATCTCTCCTTTCTGGTATGAAGTGCCTCCCAACAGAAGAAACAGCCATGCCCAGGGGCTGTGGGACACCAGCAGAGGCACATTCTGTAATGAGGACTCAGCATCATCCAGGCTGTCAGGCTGAGGTGGCTTCAAAGGAAGGTTGAGATCTTAAATGTCTCCTTGACACCCTCAGTGAAATCTGCTTCTGCAGAGGGAGACACTTCAAAGGCTCATCCTGGCCAGAGGGAGTCTGACCAACCAAGGGGAGTTTCACAACCTTTTGTGTGGCCAGACAGCAGCACACACGAGGAGTGAAAGCATCAGGGAAATCAAAGCAGAGCAAGGGAGTGCTCAGGGGTTCCTCCACCCCTGTCTGGTGGAGAGCTGGCTAGGGAACCCTCTTCAAAGGCAGGCAGCTGGAGACCATCCTCCTGGCACCCATAATGAGCTGTTCCCCCCTGAGTACAATAGATAATGGTCCAAACCCAGGTCTCCTGCCCTTCTCCTCCAAACCACCCTCATCCACCTTCCAGTTTGCAGTTGGAGGAACAGGCATCAAGCCAGAGCTCCTCTGAGTCCCATATCCTGAATCCAGCAGCAGCTGGTTAGCAACGCCTGGGGAGGAAAAGAAGAGCAGAGACTGCAAGCAGGGATCTTTCGAATACTCACCATTCTTCCACATCTTGCAGCTCAAGGACATCCTGGCCCAGAGGTGTTTTTGAGTTGCCCTTGGTGGATTTCTCTACCATGGGCTTCATCCTTCATGTCCCCTCTAAAACTTCATCCAGTTTCTGCTGCCATAGTTGAAATCTGGGGCACAGCTTTGACCTGAGCAGCAAAAAGACAAGCTGGCTATAACCTGGTAGGATGGGGTTGGACGCTGCCATGGCCACCTCAAAGCCAGCTGCAGAGGTTTAGGAGTTCATGGGTCCAGTCCCAAGCAGCCCAGATCTCACAGGTGACTCCAGGAAGGTCAGTTTTGTGACAGCAAATGACATTGTCTCCTCTGTGCTATTTCCTTGCAGTTCCTCCAGATGATCCTGTCATTATGGGGGGGCCCATCATCAGCCTGAGGGCAGGAGACCCCCTCAACCTGACCTGTCATGCAGACAACGCCAAGCCAGCAGCCTCCATCATCTGGATGCGGAAAGGAGAGGTCATCAACGGAGCCACCTACTCCAAGGTGAGGCAGTATGGGGCTGGGGACAGAGGTCTCACTCTCCTTCTCTTGCTTCAGAAAGGTCTGACTCCACAAAGCTCAGGCTCTCACCCCACATCCCTCTGTACAACGTGAGAAAAACAGGAGGAGGCAACTGAGAAATGACAAACTGTCACCAAAATGAGCTCCTCTCTGGATTTGGTTGGCTTTTTGTACCCCCTCACAGCTTAAAGTTGCCTGTTTTGCCCAATTCTCTCCCCCAAAATCCCACCTGGGCATCACGTTAATATCCTGTACAGCACCACAAAGCCAACACCAAGCTGGACTTGGCTGTAGCAGAAGCTCTGGATGGAAAGGTGGCTGCAGTGACATGTGCCCCCTCCTCCAGCTGAGTTTTTCCCTGAGAAATTGTCAATGCTGTTGGCATTTTTTAATTTAAACCGAAATCCTTTATTGGGTCGTAAAGGAAAACATCAAAGAGCAATCAAGAGAATCCTCAGAATGGTTCCTCCCATATTCTCCTGTTTATAGACACCTGATGCCTGGCAAGTGCCAGAGATTCAACAACTCCTGACATTTCTAATTGAAAATTGTGAAAGAGCAAAACTCGAGACATAAAACGGGTCAGTTTGCAGCCATTTGTAATGCAAGTGGAACTTCAAAGTCGGAGTCAAAGGCATTCCTCTCAAGCTCCTGAAGAGCTTTTAATGAACGTCTCACCCTCCGTGAATCCTCCATCCAACTGCACTCCAGTGACACCCCGATCCACTTGGAAACGTGGAGGAGCCAACACCCTCCTCCTCCTCCTCCTTGTCACTCTACAGAGCACCCAGATCTCCCAGCTTCAACTAAGCTGCATCCTCCTGGGTGTGAGCAGAAGAAGAGAGGTGGAACTGCCCCCTCTCCCTGCCATGCAATAGGCAGCACTAATTAAAAGCGGAGAGAAGTGACCTCGCCCTCTCTTAAATCAAGTAGAATTAATTAAAATCCAGGCCCTTGACACACAGTTGTTTAGAACTTGTTCCCATCACCCCAGACCTTCCTCTCCACTGCAGGCTGTTCACACAGGCCCTGGGGAGACACCATCTAAGCCCTCGCCCTTTCCTACCCACAAATGGTGGCTGGCAGAGAAGGAAATTTGGCCCCTCCTTGATTTTTCTTTCAAATATTTCTGCTAAAACCGACCTTCCAAAGCTCCACCTTCTAGGCTGCGGCTGCATCTCACATGCAGTACAAAGATTTCTGTGGCATTTTAAGCAGCTCTTGGGGATGATTCGGGAGCTGTGGTGTTGAGGGACATGGGTTAGTGGTGCTCTGGTGGTTCTGGGCACAGCAGTTGGGCTCCCTGAGCTGAAAGGTCTGGTCCAACCACAAAAAAACCCTGATTCCTTGTATCTCACTGGAGCTGCAGTTCCTGGGTCTGGGCACAGCAGGGCTGGAGGGAAGCAGATGGGAGTTAAGTGCCCAATTCCCAGGGAAGTGCAGTGAAATTTGTCTCTGCTTTTCCCTTGAGGCTTCTTGGCAGATTCCAGACGGAGGACCCATTGCTGCTCAGCTGAGGAACTCGCACAAGCCTCATGTGAGGGCTGCCTGTGTCTGTGCAGAGCCTGGGTGACTTGGCCAGGGGAAGGGGTCCCTCTCCTGCTGAAAATGGCCTTTCCTCACCTCAATTTCTTCCCCACAGACCCTTCTCCGTGATGGCAAAAGAGAGAGCATCATGAGCACCCTTTTCATCGCCCCCTCCGACATTGAGAATGGGGAGAGCATCGTCTGCCGTGCCACCAACAAAGCCATTCCCAGTGGGAAGGAGACCTCGGTCACCATCGATATCCAGCGTGAGTACACGGCCAGCTGAGCCACCCCTGGGTGTGGGATGATGAGATCTGGGGGTTCCTTCTGCTGGAACTTACTGGTATATTGATACAGTGAAGTCAGAGGCGGGAGATCTCCCTTGAACTCCCTGGGTCACCAGATGGACATGGGCACCCACGGGCACAACCAGCATTGTTGGGGCTTCTCTGGCCCTGCTCCAACAGGTCCCCATCTCTGCTGTGCTGAGGACTCCAGAGCTGGACCCAGCCCTGTAGGGGGTCTCCCCAGAGTCCTGGGAGCAGAGGGGCAGGATCTCCCCCTCACCTGCTGCCCACACTGCTTGGGGTGCAGCCCAGGGTGCCAGTGGCTGCTGGGTGCCAGCTCACAGGGCCAGCTCCTATCCAGCTTCTCACCCCCAGCACCCCCAAGTCCTTCTCTGCAGGGCTGCTCTCAGTCCCTTCACCCCCGGCCTGGGCCGATACCAGGGGTTGTCCTGATCCAGGGAAATGTGGAGCTGGCAGCAGACTTAGATGCTTCTTCACTCCAGGCTTTCACACTCCCCAGTGAGAAGCACAAAAAGGAAGCAAACACAGCAGGAGCCCTCCCAACACAGCAATGTGACCATTTTGCATATCACCCTGATCCACAGACCCTTCGCTTCCCTCCTTCTCCTACAGAGCGAGTCAAATCCCTTCGTGCCATGAAAAAAAACAAAACAAAACAAAACAAAAAAAAGCTAACCACACTAGGAAAAAAAAGAAAGGTGTAAAAATGAGCAACAGCAGCCATGTGTGTGCAGAGGCTCGGAGCAAATGGCTTTGGCTAAGCAATAACCCCGCTCCTCCCCACCTCGGCGCAGGATGTGCATTTCCAGAGAGCCACCGGGCTCCGGCAGTATAAATAGTTTATGGCGTATCAAACTATTAAACATGATTTTAATCCCACTTGTGATGTTCGGCGCATAACTCACAGGAGGCTGACTTTGATGTGGCTGGTGGAACGGAAATCGCATTGAACAGATGTTCCAGCTGGAGTCGCTTAGTGTTTCCATTACAGACCCTGCTCTGGGTTTGGTCTTGGGTTGTTGGGTTTTTTTTACCCCTTTTTTTTTTTCTTCCCTTCGGAAGGGGAGGGTTTTATGACTCAGCTCTTTCATTGCTGCTGAGATGGTCAAGGATGAGATTGATGGGAACCAAACTTCAACTTTTCACACCCCCCCTCCCCCCAGTGTTTCTTTGCTGAGCACGAGCATTTTTGATGCTCTTTTGAGCTGTGAAAGAAAACGAAAGCAGGAGGGAGTGATTTACCAGGCTGCTGCTTCCTGGGAAGGGATTATTTTTGGTTCCCTGGGCTTATTTTGCGAGGCTGTCTCTTTCAAACCCTGCAGCCAGGCAACTTTTGCTATGGTGTGAGGAGTGGAGGTGGAGATGTGAAGGCTCCAGGTTGTACCTGGCTGGGGCCAGCTCAGCAGCCAACACCTGCTGTCTCCTTCCTTATCCTTGCAGAAACCACTTCAGGGTTTTTTTGTACCCCCCAAGGTGCTGCTTCTTTGCTAGACCATGGAAGAAGCCCCAGGGAAGGAGCCCCCCCACTGCTAGGAGTAGGCAGCCTCCCTGTTTTTGCATCCAGCCTTTCCCAGGATCATTTCCTAGGAGAAATGAGTGGCCTGAGTCAGTTTTGCTTAAGAAAAATCCTTTGCAGAGTTAAATCAGCCAGTTCCTTACCAAGCTGGGAGGGAAACCTACTGGGCTGAGCAGCAGCTAGAGCAGGCTCAGGTAGGTGGGGCAGAATCCACCCCACCACAAGCTGCTTAATCCAGCTTGGTACTTTTCTGCCCCTCCATGGCCCATCCAGCACTGGGAAATTGATATCCTCATTAGACCCCATTAAGAACAACGGACTTTTAATAGCGGGATAGGATATTATTATTATTACTATTACTTTCACAGCATGGAGTATTTAATGGCTCAAGAGGGGAAACTGGGGAGTTCTTTATCAGGCCTTTCTCTTTCCAAAGCTGATTCCATCAGGCTCAGGGATTCAGGTCACATCTCCGGCCCCACGTTCTGCAGCGTGGAGCAGTGACAGCTTCACCGTGTTTCTCAGAATACCTGGGATTCTCCAGTACTGGGACTGTTTGCTGGCTGTGAAATAACCCGGGCTCCTCTCTGATTTTAGCCAGCCTGCTCTGTCAGGATGTGTAATCCAGTGACCCAAAGAGCCTGTTAATCTTCCGCCAGCGAGAGCTGGAAGTCTGAAAGCGGTGAATTTTCTGCTGCGCTCGAGTTTGTTCAGCCAGTTTAAATGGGACTCTGGAAAGCAGCTGCCGTGCTAATATTGAACAGCCTGCATTTGCAAATTGTTGGTAAATACAGCTGGAGGAATTGTGTGTGTGAGAACGAAGCCTGGCTGGAGGGAGGTCAGGATGAACCCCAAAGCAACAGCTACTGCTGAGGAGGAGGGAAGGGAGCTGTGAAATGAGAATTTTTGAGGGAGGAAGATTTTGTTTCATGGATTTACAGGAAAGGGTAAATGATATGGGAGCCCTGGGTCCAGCTCTGGAGCTCTCAGCACAGCAGAGACAGGGACCTGTTGCAACAGGGCCAGAGGAGCCCCCTCAATGCTGGGAGGGCTGGAACCCCTCTGCTGGGATGTCGGGCTGGGAGAGCTGGGGGTGTTCAGCCTGGAGAAGAGAAGGCTCTGGGGAGACCTTCAGGTGGCCTTTCAGGACTTCAGTTGTTGCTGCTGAGATTGGTGAGAGCCTGTCCCAGGCTGCCTAAAGAGGTGGTGGCTGCCCCATTGCTGGCAGCATTCCATGTGAGGTTGACCAGGGCTCTGAGCAACCTGCTCTAGTTGCAGATGTCCCTGCTCCCTGCAGGGGAGTTGGATTTGATGAGATCTAAAGCCCCCTTCCCAACCACGACTCTTATGACCTGGCCCCTAGGCTGCCTTTGGATTCAGGGTATATTTGTAAGCGCTTGTCAGGGGATGCAGAGGGGAGAGCAGCACAGAGAGGGATCCGCACCAGACAGGACCCAGCACCATGCTGGGACCCCACCCATCGTGTCTTGGGTGCTCAGTAAAAGCAGTGGGAGCTGAGTGGGTTGCTCAGATGGCCCCCACCTTGCATAGCTGGTGGGGAGTGATGCTGGTCCCTCAGCATGATGATGCTGGTTCCCTGCTGCCAGGTGCTCGTGGGGATCCTGGTACCTGGGCAGGCATCTGCACACACTCTCTCCTCCCTCCTCAGCTGCCCGTAGGCTGGCTCCGTCTGATTCCATCATTCAAATTAATTACAAGAAGCCAGGCAGGAATTATAATTGTAACCAAGCAGAATTTCCATTCTCACGAATTACAATTCATGTCCTTTTTTCTTTTTTTTTTTTTTTTAAATTCTTTCCCCTGTCAAACACCCCGAAACACACCCACCCACACCCACAAAAATTGGAAAGCCCAATCCTATTGGTGAGAGGATCAAAGACTTTAATTCATTTCCTTTGCTCTTTTTTTTTCTCCTTTTTTTTCTCCTTTTTTTTTAATTTTTTTTATTTTTTTTATTTTGAGTGCTGGAGGGAGCTGGGCTGGTTTTAATACAAAGAGGCTCCTCTGTAAATCCTAGGCACGGCTCCTAAACCATCAAACAATGGGGAAGCTCCTAAAGAGAAGTGTGATTCATACTTAACAAAGGAAGGTGATTAGCTGTTGTTGTCTAACAATAGCGAAGTGTCAGGATGCCTGCAGATGAATTAGGAGCCCACTATCTATCTCCGGGCTCTTCTGTTGGGGAAGCTCATTTATATTCCCAACTGCGCCCGGCTTTATTGTCATTTGAATTGCACATTTTAAAACGAGATTGGGGTAAATTGAAAATACCTATAATTTCCCTGTCATAATTTCCCGTCAAGAAGGCAGGTGGCTTCGCTCGCAACAAAGAGGGGCTCTGCCTGGGTAAATATCACGGGGATGTGGCAGAGGAGGAGGAGAAGGAGGCTCGGCAGCCGCTGCCTTTCCCTCTCCCATCTCACCCATGGTCACCTATGAGAGTCCCCAGCTGGTGGCCTCGCTGTGAGGAAGGTCCCCAGCCAAGGAGGGATGGGCTGGAATGATGCAGGGTCACAGTGGATGTTGTCCCGCTCCCCCGACAGATGGACGGATGTTTTGCTTCCTTCTCCTCCCCTTCAGCTCTGCCAGGGCCAACCCTCCTCGTGCCTCTGCAGACAACAGCTCCTCTTCCTCAGCTCCTCATATGCATGAGGTTTCACCTCTGCAAAGTGGTACCCAGAAGAGAGGTGGCAGCCAAGCAGTTCTCACACCAGTATGGCCAGTTAGAGCCTATTCTCTTGAGCAAAGGCATGGTGCAGTTGCCAGAGAGATCCAGGTCTCTCCAGCAAGACCCTGACTTGGGTGTGGTGGAGGAATCCAGTGGGTAGAGAAGCTGGCAGGAAAGTCTTCAGTTCTCCTAAAGACAACGACACTCCTGGGCCTTGTGTTGGAGATGTGGCTTCATGGCTTCACAGCATCCGAGCAATAAATTGAGCGTCATAGAATCATTTAGGTTGGAAAATAACCTTTAAGATCATCACGTCCAACCCAGCACTGCCAAGTCCACTACTAAACCTCATCCCTAAGGCACTAAACCATGTCCCTGAGGCACTAAACTACATCCCTAAGCCACTAAACCATGTCCCTGAGGCACTAAACTACATCCCTAATCCTCTAAACCATGTCCCTGAGGCACTAAACCACATCCCTAAGGCATTAAGCCAGGTTCCTCATGCCACCTCCAGCCTTGACCTCCAGCTCTGCTCCAGGGTGCTTGCCAGCACATGATTAAGGGAGGTTCCTTGGGCTAGTGGGTACCAACCAGCTTTGCTTCCCTCAGGGCTGACCTTCAGGCACATCTGCTTGGGTGGCTGCTCCACTGCAACTTCTCCCCATTCTCCAGCTGGGGAGGATGTGGCTGAGATACTCAGAAAGAGCAGAGGCAGCAGGTAGAGCTGAGCCCACCACAAGTCCTATTTTAGGATGTGCTTTTGCACATGCTCCATCAAATTCCCACTGTAAAGACAGGAGAGCCCCTCAGCTGGATCAATGATCTGCCCACAGTCTGCGATGGGACAGATGGTTCTTCAGGCACCTAGAAAACCTCTCCACAGGGTAGTGTCAGCCAGCAGGCCAGAGGATGCTGTGCTGTGTCCTTGGGTTGCTCATGGGCTTGGCTCTCTCTTTGCAGACCCACCGCTGGTGAACTTGTCCGTGGAGCCGCAGCCGGTCCTAGAGGATAACACTGTGAAGTTCCACTGCTCTGCCAAGGCCAACCCCGCTGTCACCCAGTACAGGTAAGGCAGCCCCACACATCACCACAGCCACCCACCTCCCTCTGGGCCCACGCTGAGACCTTCAACCTTCTCAACTCCTCACCATGCAAAGTGGTGACCTAAGAACAGCTCAGCAGCTCTGTCTGCACTTCCTGGTGGCTAATTCCTCTTGCTCCTGTGTATATCACTGTTTGGTGGTCACTCTGGCTCATCCCCAGCCCCTGGTCCCCACTGAGACCTGCTGCTCCTCGGTCATCTTCCCAGTGTCCCCACTCTAATGTGTCCCTGCTGCTGGTGCCTTGGCACTGCCACTGCACGGGGAGGCTCCGCCTGCATTCTGCCTCATGCAGCAAGTCCTGGGTTGGGGACTCATTGTCACTTTGGAGTGGATTAAGAGACCTGGCACCGAGCTGGCAGAGCCATCTGTTCAGGGATGTATCAAGCAAAGTGATGAGTGAAAAGTCTATTGTGGGAAAATTCCTTTTATTTTTTTTTTGCATGTTCTTTCATGATTTGAACAATATGACTCCATCGCCGTGTAACCCTTAAGCAACCACCATCAGTAGTGTGGAGCAGAGATCAGAAGGGGCCAGAGCAGAGGTGCCTGGATGGGAAGTGTGGGGTCATAGGGGATAGGATCTCCTTGAGGGGATGTTCTCCTTGAATGTGACATTCTCATTGTGTGGGTGCAATTGTTACCACTTGAGATTTGAGGCTGCCTGTCATGAGCATCACTCACCAAAATACTTCAGCGACTGGTGAGCAAGACCCCAGCCACAGCAGGGAGGCTTATTGATCACTATGTTGCCTTCAGTCAGTCAGAAGGTGAGGGGAGGGCTCTCCACTGAGCAGAATTGCTGCCATGAGCTCTTGGTCTGCTAGCATTGAAAACCCCCCCTTCTCTTAAAATTTTTTTGGGCTAAGCAGACAAAAATATGGGTGTAGAAAGCTGCATGTGTTGTCATCACCCTTAGAGTGGAGAGAGCATCATGCTCAGCCTCCTGGCTCCAGTTCTCGGCCGGGAGGACCCGTGTCTGAGCACTCAAGGAGACATTTGACAGAAACCAGCTACTCCCAACCCTGTCCCACGGCTGCTCCTCGCTCCCTCCTCGCCATTACCCACCGACATAGAGCCCTGCAGCCAGCTCTGCTCCTCCAGCAGCCTGGGCTGGTAATAACAGAGGAGGCACCTCCGGGGACAGGTTACCCTGACCCGCCTCCTGTTAGGCTGGTACAGCTTAATTAGTACAATCGAGTTCACTGGTAGGAATGATTCCTTCTGGCTGGGTATCTGGTAGCAGCACAACAAAGCAATAATTGCGTTCCTGGTTGCACAGAAGAGTTATTAATTTGAGAAGTCAATTAATGTCAAAGATACAAATAGCCCTGTTTTTGTATTTACAGTCAGGAGGCAAACGGAGCGCGTGACGATCTGGGGAAGGATCTGGACAAAAGCCCCGTGTAGCTCTGATGCCGTGATTGATTCTGGTGCAGTCAGAGGCAAAACAACCACCTTTGGCCAAGGGACCAGAGGGTGGCAAAATGGACTTGTTCAGCCTGGAAAGAAGGAGGTTCAGGGGAGACCTTTTGGCTCTGACAGCTCCTGACAGGAGGTTGGAGCCAGGTGGGCTTGGGCTCTGCTCCCAAGGGATAGGACAAGAGGAATCGGCCTTAAGTTGTTCCAGGGGAGGTTTAGGTTGGAGCTGAGGAACAGTTTGTTCCCTTTAAGGGTTGTCCAGGGCTGTCCCAGGCTGCCCAGGGCAGTGGTGGAGTCCCCATGATCCCTGGAGGGATTTCAGAGCCCCCCCATGGAGCTGTGGTGCTGAGGGACATGGGTCAGTGGTGCCCTGCCAGCGCTGGGGGAGCAGTTGGACTCCATGAGCATAAAGGTCTTTTCCAAACAAAATGATTCTATGATTCTATGAACATTTCTGCTCTAAAGATGGGACTTTCACATCACCCCCAGGGCTGAACCCACCTTGCAGACTCCCATCTGGGATTTCCCCTTCCTCTTGGCTGTTTCCACCCTCTGGATATGTGACCAAAACAACTTTGGGTTGCTTTTCTCCACCAAATAGCAGGTGGACCCACCACGCTTCTGCCATCCATGGTGCCATCTCAGCAGCACAGGGGGTTTTGCTGTCCCCGTAGCAGCAGATGCCACCCTCAGCCTCTTCTTTCCTTCTCCTCCATCCCTCAGCCATGTATCTTGTCACCTGTCACCTGAGCATTTAGGTTTCTTTGCTGTGTGACCCCTTGTCATGATGGACTTTACTCTCGATACTAATTGCATGTGGGTTTTTCAGGTTGTGCTTTCTCATAAAAGAGATGTGGTAGGGGGGAGAGTAAAAAAAGAAAAAGGCATGAAAAATGCAAGCACTTTGGGTTTCTCATTTCTTTTGCTCCCTTCACATGTTCACACAAGGAAGGGTCTTTCCCTACCACTGTGAGAGGCAAACACTGTTCAGCAGCACTCTGTGGGGCTTCCTGACACTTAATGACTCTGATTGATGGGGGAGATTCATTTCCCTTCCAAAAAAACCCCAGAGGTCTTCACAAACTGTGTCAAGGCCACGGATGTTTTGGCACTGAGGTTTGGTGGCCTCTGGCGTGGGACATCTGAGTAGGGGCCTCCCTGCACCTCCTCTCTGCTGAGGAGGGAATGTGGGGAAAGAAAGGGATGTGTAAAACCCCAGGATTGAGTTACTGGGAGGTGTGAAAAGGCAGAATATGAGCTCAGTGTCATCCCCAGGGCCTCTCGGGACCCCGTCACTGGTGAAAATGAACTTACTCTGCCTTTAAAAAAAAAAAAAAAGAAAGTATGATTATTTTTTCCTCCCCAGGGAGAGAACCACTTTAATATATCTCCCATGGCTTCCCTCCTCCTCAGCTTACCAGATCTTGGTCTTCAGCCGGCATTTATTTTTAATACCTCCCAATGTTTGTCAGTAAACAGCTCTGAACACAAAGGAAAAGGAAAAGGGTAAAAAGAAAAGGCTTAACAACAGAAATCCCCTTTTCCAGGCGTAAATCCCCAGCTGGCTCCACGAGGCCACCCCCGCTTCGAATGCAGGAGCCAAAGCCTCTCTGTGCGTGAAGGGTCATGATGTCTGGGGTTGGGTTTGCACCCCCAGTTCCTCCAGCTGGGAGAAGCGAGTGGGGGTCCAGCACCCCACCAGAGATCCCAGAATCATCCTCTCCAGCCCCGTGGTCCTGCCCACCAGGGGTTTTAAGCACAGATCCCTCAATCTGTCGAGAAAAGAAGCGAAATTCCACCAGATTTCCCAGGAGGTCAAAATCCTCCCCCTGTCCCTACCCAACCTCTCCCCCACCCCAGAACACAGTTCTGATGAAATCACAGCAGCTGTTTTTTCCTTCAGTGGTTGTGGTTGTGCTCCCTTAGAGAACAGATCACATTCGTGTGGGTTTAATGCCAGGAAAACCTGGTTAGAGAGGAGACCTCAGAGCAATCTGCTCCCCCAGCCACAGTGGCAAGTTACTTCATCTTCTCTCCAGGGCGGTTTTGATGGTGTTTTGTCAAAATTGACAAGTTCCTGCAAAATATTTGGCCTCAGTGGCATGTTCTAAGGGAATAAAAAAAGCCAGAACCCTTCTGTCTTTAAATTGTCCAGCATCTCATCATGTTGGGGAGCAGGCAGGGCTGCGGGGGGTGTCCTTTGCTGGAGACATGCTGCTCTTCTTAGCTGAGGACATTCTGCAGATGAAGCTGGAGCTGAAACCCCAACCCTTCTCCCTCCCTGGCAGTCACGATCCCTTGAAAAGAAGCAGTTTTTTCCCCAGGAGGTTTTGTTCACCTGCTGTGTCACCTGGGCTGTCACTTGCTTTTGGACATGGGACAAGCCAGTGTCATCAGAAGCAAGAAGAGGGAGTCAGGCAGAAGGCTGGCAGTGAGGTTTTTTTAGCATAGGGATGAATTAACCCTGTCAGGAGTTCTCCCTCCACCATCCAGTGGAACCCTCTCACAGACATCCTGTGGCCTCTGTAGGGTCTATAGACCCATCTGGCCTGGATTTCAGAGATTCATGGAACAGTTTGGGTTGGAAGGGACCTTAAAGATCATCTAGTTCCAAACCCACTCCTCCTGGGATCATCTCCCCTTTGCAGCTACAGAGCAGCTCAGCCCACCAGTCAGTGCAGCAGCTTCTGCTCGAGGCTCCAGGG
This sequence comes from Ceyx melanurus, assembly GCA_024611195.1. Lineage (NCBI taxonomy): Eukaryota > Metazoa > Chordata > Aves > Coraciiformes > Alcedinidae > Ceyx > Ceyx melanurus. Next base: position 198 of record JANHGL010015159.1, on the reverse strand, counting down.
GGGACCTCCATGGACATGTCCCCACCCGCTTTGGCACGGGGCTGGAATCTTGGGGGGCAAACTGCCCCTTCCCTCCGCATTGTCCTCCTCTCGTGACGCGCTTCCCGCTGGACAAATCTGGGGCGGGGAGGAGATTTGGGGACTTGCTTTCGCTGCGGGCGAAGGGGCGAGGGAGGGAGAAGAGCAGAATCATCTGTC
>JANHGL010015158.1:28482-60307 GCA_024611195.1 Ceyx melanurus | reverse complement strand
AGTGATAACGCCTCATGTTTACAGCTACTACCAGGGATGGAATGACAACTCGGATAATGCTACCAGTTTTGACTGGAAACTGTGGCATACTGTGATTTGCATTTGTCTATTTGGGATAGAAATTTGTTCCCAAAAGACTAATTCTTCTGAGCTATGACCCAAAAAAAATTTCAGATTGATCACTTCTGTTACATCTGATAAGAGTTATATATCAAAAATTAATGAAGCTCTTTCTGCATAATCTCTAACAAAATAAAGCCATCCCTATCTCAAGAGCACCGACTGACATATATTCCATATTAACACTGGAAATCATCCAGCACACATCTGCCTGTCTATAACAGCCAGCCTCTGATGAAAGTCTGGGGACAGATTAAATTATCAGGTCTTTTCCTCCTCTAAAGGTTTATGACATAATGGAGGATGCTGAAACATAAAGTGGGCAGACACAGTAGATACAAGTGATCTTGGATCCATCTTACAGCAACTTATGAAGATTTCATAGTATTTAACTGCTGATGAAAATGAGAACTGTTGACCCAAGTTGAGGGTCTGATGACATTTTGCAGTTCAACAAAATCTTGTTGCTGTGTCCATGCAGAAGTTGGTTTCTGCATGAACTCCAGACTTTCAAATGCAACCCTGAAACATGATCCAAGAACTAAAGCTTCTGATTAATTTATTCAATAGTTTTCTAGTTTGTCTCTGTTACTCTGCCTACTCATTTACTTGAACATTTTGCTGTACTTAACCTTCCCTACTGCCAAAATAAAGTGTGGGCAAGAGAAGCAGACATGACAGTTTATGAACAGAGACTTTAACTATTGACCAATCAAGATGTGAGTGAAAAAATGGAGCAAACATTTCTTGGTGACTTTAGACTTTGGATCTATGGACTAATAAAAGAGAAAAGAGCTAATGTTCAAAGTAAGCAATATCTGACGTGTAATATTCAGATGAGGAAAGTTTAAAGACCACTTGAATTGCTTTGAAGTGTTATCACAGAGCTGTAATTTGTTTAGGTGGTTACACTTTTGTTGAAACAACAAAATTCTAGTTATAGTATAGAGAGCCATGAAGATTTGATTTGTCAGTGTCAGTCCAGAGTAATATAGATGAACAAAAGGACCAGCAATAGTTTGGTGGTTAGTTGTTGTTTTGTTTTGTTTTGAATACCATGCTTTTGATGGTGGAGTAGTAAATACTTTTGTTTGCTACAATGTCTGTTGCAGTCCTTCATGTGTTGTGTCATGGACCTCATCTGTTCATCTGTGCTTAACAGAAATTATAAGCCTTGGAGTTCTGATATTCTGAGGAGCTCTGATCTGATTTGGGGTTCATCTCTAATTTTGAAACTCTATAATATAGGGGCTCTTTTTCTTTCATACTAGAGATAATGCCATTGATGTTGGTGAGGTATCATTATAAACCAACAAACAGTTCAGCTATAACAATCAGACTTTAAAATACATCAGATCTTCTGGATTGTTTTTGTTATTGGACGCTGCTATTGGAACAATGCCTATAATGTTCTGAAAACAATGCCTATAATGTTCTGAAAACTTTCTACCTGTGCTTCAGCTCAAGTCCTAAGTCAGTTTTGTTCAATTAAAGACCAGACTGAGTATAAGAAGTTCAAGATGTGGCTTGTTCTGAAATAAGATATCCAATACTTTAGTGATTTAATTCTATATACTTCATTAGATGCTTAAAAGACCAAAGAATTATGCTGCCTGATGAGTACTGGCATGATGTTTAATTTCCAAAGTGATTGTACATATTTCTTTGGAAATCTGTTGAAACGAACCTTCTAAATTTTAGGAGGTTTTTCAGACACTGTAGCACAAGATCACACAAAAAGATATTGCTTTTAACTGTGGATTTATATTTTATTTAAGTCCTTCTAATTGAAGTTGCTAATTAGTAAAGAAGGCATTTGTGTTTTGGTGCCTTAAAGTAGGTTCAGAAATGTAGGGACTGTAATAAAGGTAATTTCAAAAGCACATGTGGCTTTTCAGGGTTGTGCAGATAAAGAATTGTCAAACTCAGTTCTGGGCCAACTAAAGCTACTGAACTTGAAAAAAAGCCATTTACTTGACTAAAAATACCTAGGAGTATATTGCAGTTCAAGGAAATACATTGAGGGAAAAGGTAGTGAAATTCAATTTCAGGCAATCAGTACTTCCTGTGGCCAAGTTATAACCCCATGGTCATGTTTAGTAAGGGTTTGGAATGAGGTGGGTAAATGACTTTGCCTGCCTGATTAATCAGTGTGTGATGTATGGGTGTGTTAACATGCTCTAATGCACATCTATGGCATTTATACTACAGTCACTGCAATAGACTTGCAAAATGGGTGAATTTGATGCTTTTTAGTTTAGCTACAGCAAATATAATTCACAAAAGATACATTACACTGTGGGAAGTCCTGAATAATCACTAAACAGACTTGTCCTGGTGAGCACTTAAGCACAGACATTTTACTAGAATTTCCATTGTGTTCAGTGTGGCATCTCCTGTGTTCTAAGTTAGCATATTTCCCAGATTTAAGTTCCTATGGACGGAGAGAGCTCTGTAATAAATATATTACAAAAACAAGGATATTTGTTGGGTTAGAATGGCAGCAGAAGTACCTGCCAAGGTAGGGGCTGAATTAGAGGACCTGAACTTGTAACTCATCTTACAATGATTCTAATGGTGAATTAATTCAAATTAAATGCATCACATAAAATTCTACACCTTCTATGACCTTGTGGTCTGAATTACAATCACCTAGTTACCTTTGAGTGATAACACCACTAGAATTTATGCAGTAAAAAGCTGAGCTAGCTACTGATATACTTTTGAGTTGCCTCAAGACCTGCACCCCAGCCCCATATGATTTGGAGAGGACATATTGCTCATGTTGCAAACTTTTCTTAGAAGATTTCAGGCCATAGCTGGGTCAGATCACCATGTTTTGTCAGCTGTCTACTAAGGGCAAGCTCATTCTTTGGCTTACATATGTTTCAGAGTATATGGATTATTTCATGTGAACAAGATAAAATGAAAATCAGTCTCTGTACCAGTAAACCAGGCTAGATTTGTTCCTAATGTCCAGTAAAGAACATGCAGTGCTGAAAACTTTGTTAAAAAGGGAAAAGATACAGAAAAAGGAAAAAAAATACAGAAAAAATGCAAGTGAACAGAAAACTTATTCATGCTGACTGTAAACAGACAAGCAGCCTATTCTGACTTGGTAGTTTCAGGACCTTTTTCACCAGTGATATTGGACTATCTGTGAGGTCTTGAATGTGTAAAAGTTTGGAAGTAAAATAAAACTATTTGGGCAGAAAAACTGTGGGTAGATGTTTGGATCAGCCATTCATAGCCCCTTTCTGAAGGACACTGTTGGTACCTGAGCAACAAGGAGGGCAGCAAGTGCCATCTACTGCTTCTCCTGGATCTTTTGCTGGTATCTGAAGTTGCTGAACCGTTATGAGATGGAGGATTTGGAACTTCAGATGTTACAGTTTCATTCTGTTTCAAAGCACATTAAACCACCCATCTTGCATAAAATGAATGTTGTGTCTGATGTCAAGCTGATCATAGAAGCATGTTCATTGCTTCACAAGGCTATGTGTGTTCACTCAGTTCTCAGCAGAGAACCAAGGGAAATATTTGAAAAGCAAACAAACAAGAAAACTCAAGTAAATAAACCCAAACTAGCATTGCTTTCATTCTCCCCTGCCAGCTGTCAGACTTTTCTAGGAAGATAATTTCTACCCTGCCTATATTATGTTATGCATGATATAACTTCTAGTTTACATGGAGAGAGGTGAGCAACAGTAACACTGAAGCAATTTCACTCTTCACTGCTAGTGGTACTTGCCTTATCTCTCAATTACTGGTACGTTGCAACCCATATGCACGTTTTTTTCTTTCCAAGTGAAACATAATAAACAATACATGACAGGTGGTAGAATCTGACCTGCCCTGAGTTGCAATATATATTGATTACAAACTTAGGATGCCATTGAAACAAATCAAAATGCTTTGATTAATTAAGATTATTTAATTAAAATATGATGACAGGCAAAGAAGTTGGAGACAGCAGAATAAAAAAAGGAGTAAAAGTATAGTATCTGAGGTTCAGGTATACTGCCACTTAGTGACAGCATGATCTTAGTGTACCCTTCAAGACTAAGGAAGGACTTCTGTCTTACAGTGCTGCAATAGCTCTTGCTCTGGTGAACCTTTTTGATGCTTTGATTAATGGGCCAGACACATTCGAGCTTGTTGTGTCATTTCAAGCTCCTTGGAATGCTTCCTACCCACATGGCAACCAGAAGCTGGGCTCAGCTATCCAGATTGCTGTCTGTTATCCTAGTTTTTCTTTATGCTGATTGTGTTTGTGTTGCCAAGAAGTCTCTTAATGCCTTCACCTGTCAGGTTCATCAGGAGAATATTTCAGTGCTTTTCGAGGAGATTGTTCAAAAGCAGCTGAGGTGGAGTGTGTGTTGCTGTGATTTGTTCCCCCTCCCAAATTTCCCCTAGTCCTGCTTTTCTGTTTTTTTTCTGATTGAGAATAGTGCTTGGACCCATGTCTTTCCAATATTAGTGAGAAGTACTGATATGGGAGGTTTTGCCTAGTATTTGACTTAGACTTGCATGTGTCACCCTTGATAAGGATGACCAGAATGGCTACTGCTTTCCAGGAGGTGCAGTAATACTGTATTCCTTTCACAGCCTTTTCTGGAGGAATGCACTGGGGGAAGACTATTACTCTGAGAAGCCTGGAGGATTTTTATCAGGGAGCTTTACTCCCTCTGACACGTTTCTTCTGTCTCTGAGCTCACAGATTATTGCACTGCATGCATCTTGGAGCATGATACTCAAATACTTTCTCCCTCTGTAAAAAATACTGAAATTCTAGTGACACCTCTGTGCTCCTGTCAGTAGCTGCAAAACTTACATGAGACTTTGTGATAACAAGCTTGGAAAATTGGGTGTGGGAAGTAGGTTCAAAACTGCTGCTTCTGTGTAAGTTTTTTTGTGTCAGTTGACGTGGTGTTAACACGGTGCTCCTGTGACTTCTCAAGCTGGCCTTTGATGTGGATTACTTTGTGCCTCTGCCAGATCTTGAAGCGTATTGCTTGTGCTAGGAAGTTGGTATTTTGTATTAGGAAGTGGGAGGGAAGAGGGCTAGTTTGTCTGTTAATAAAAACAAATGGCGGAGGGGAAAGCATTTAACAGCAAACCCAGGCTAGTGCTTTTCATAGTACTGAGCTCTTGAGATCCCCATGGTTGCTATTAGCTTTTTTTGCAGTCTGCTCTATTATTTTCTCTTGCAAGGAGCAAGATACAAGAAAGAGCTGGTTGGGAAATGTGAAGGAGTTTTATTTTACTCTAGCAGTTTGAGAAAGCTGTCTGAGCTCTATTATACTTCGAGGATCTTTCAAACTTTAAAAAGCCAGAGAACTGTTTTAGCTGAACAGAACTGTGTTATTTTTTTCTGAAAAGCTGAAGCATGTCTTGGCACTTTCCAGCTGGGCTTGAGTGTTTTGTGATACGATTTGCCACAGTTGATAGAAACCTGAGAAATATTTCAACTTGTCAGAGGAAGACTGTCTCCAACCTGTTTTGTACATCCTGGGATGACACCTCAGGCACTTACTTATGTTCCTGTGAGTACCTTTTAAGCCTGAGGCAGCTCATTCATCCATGCTGCAGTGTGCACTCCCAAGGTTAATCTCCCTACCATAAAACAATGCTGGCTTTGAGGCCACCTGGAACCCCTGTGTTGCTGCTATTTTGGCCAGCTCCTTTCTTAACCTTTCAAACACAACAGTTTCCATAGTATGTTTTGCCCCAAGACTACACTTTCAGCTTCACTGACAGTCGCTCTCTAGCTTTAAATGAATTTTCCCTGACTGCAGTCATAGTATTTCAACTCACTCTGTAGCAATCCAAAGAAGGTGCTTCCTGGTAGTAGTATGCAATGAAAATGCTAGAAAATTTTCCTGCAACACCACATTACTGTTTGTAAATGGTAACATCCAACTTAAAACCTTCCTTGATGCAATTATCACATCTAAGAAGGGCTCGTGTCTGTATCATATAATGCATCCTTGAAGTAATTATCACATCCAAATCCAAGAAGGGCCCGTGTCTGTATCATATAATGCAATCTGTCCCCCTGATTGCAGAAGCATGAAATTCTGTAAAGTCAAATCAGGATCATCAGTGATAAATGGATCATTAATTATATGAGTAGTGTAATGCAGTAAGAAGTATCTGCTCCATTTGCTGTGTATACTCCACAAAAAGACTTGTCATCTTCTGGGTGCTGAGATCCCAAGCTTACTCATGTTTTCATTGCAAGACTTCCTCCTGATATGCAGTCACATACCACCCTTCATTTTAAACACCCACATATTGTTGTGATACTGTCAGTGTAAGTAATGTAATTAATTATTTGATACCAGAGTAATACATCCAAATCCCAGCTTGTTGACTGAATGTAAGGGGAGGGTCCCATATTCAAATGTGGAGCAGAAGGTAATATAGAAGGTGTTTCACTTCACCCAACAAAGCTGAAGGGGAACCCAGGTCTCTGGAGATCCTGCTGGAAATGATGAGTCTTTACTTTCTTCATCTTTGATTTCATTCAGAAGTGGTGCACACTGATGCTTTTAAATTATTCTTTTTGGGTTCAGTGTTTTCAAGAAGACACATTAGCAAACACTTCTGGAACACCCAGTTAGATTTCATCTCATTTGCATTCTCTTTATCTCCAAATTTTGCAATCCGTGTTCGTTAATAAAAATAAAATAATAAAAAAAATTAAAATAAAATTACATTAAAAAAAAACAATAACCAAACAAAAAGACCTTCAACAACAACAACAACCAAAAAACCCACTATGATATTTGACTAAGGAGGTTCATCCAGGCAGTACAGCTGATGTCTTTGCTTAGTTCATATAATCACTGATGTGGTTTATATTCCATAGTAGTACTTGATTAATTAGAAAAAGCAGCATCCATACTGTGCTGGGATCCTCTTTTTTTTTCATGTGAATTGCAGTGCTATTTGCACATGTTCGTTCCCATGTGTAATGTAGTTGTCATAACAGTCAGGAACTTAGAATCTTATCCCAGCTCTATACTCTTTCTCATCCTCAGCCCCGAAGGGCAAATGCAAAAAGCAAGTGATCACATAGCAGCTGTTAGTCAAGACTGGTATGTGGAACTAGGTAGTTTAGAGAAGACACTCCTTGTACATAAAACCATAAAAGTCTCCTAGCATCTTTTAATGAGGTTACTACAAAAGACCAAAACATGCATTGTGTCACAGGAGAGAGCAGAAGAGAACAACAGTATCTTTGAAGTCTTAACTGTGGCAACAAGGAGTTGTTAACATCAGCTAAGCACCTTTGCCCAAGAAGAGGTCAAAACAAGCAACAGGGTTTTTTTTCAGTTTTTTTGTCTTTTGTCACTCACCTTTCAGAATATCAGTTGTTGTTCCAGCAGTCTCCTTAGCACTGTTGTTAGCCTCTCGCTCTTTGCTGTTCAATCTGCTTACTCAACCATCTTTTATACTCTGACAGCTACACCCTCACTTAATAATAACTTGTTTTTATGCAGCGCATTCACATTAGTGATTTACCCAGCCTACTCACAAGCTTACAAACCTCAAAAAACCATTTTAATGGGACATTGCCTACCAACTGGTTTTCTAGTCTTTTAGTTGTATGTTTTATGTGATTACAAGATCACCTCAAACATGTTTTCAAAAGATATATAGCAGATGATATAGATTTGCTTTAGAACTATATAGTGAAGAAGAATTTCAGTCTGAAATGGATTTTTCTCATGAAATTGCAATGATTTCGAAAAGGATTTTCTCAATCAAGCCACTTTTAAGTTGGAGAGTTTCCACATGTTTTTCAGGCATTGAAACATTTCTAATGGAGGTTCAGTGCTCAGAGTTAAAATACAGTTTAAAAAAGAAGTCAGTAACTTTTTAATCCAGAGAGCTTTGTGATTTTTGTTTCCAGTAATCTTACGGCAATGCATTTAAGTGTCTGCCCATTACCTGAATTTTTACTGGAGGTTGGGGAAGTGCTCTCAGTTCTCCCCCAGTTTGCATGGCCTGAAGCTTGAGCAGTTTCCTGTTGCTGCAGAGATCATTATTCTTTAACAAAGTGTGGGCTGTGGCCCTATGATCCATGAGATCATGCTGTAATGTTTTAATGAGCCTTTCTACTAAGAATTTCAAAGAATGTCCACAAGCAGCTAATGCAGCCATTCTTGCTCGTGTCTACCTTGCTGGGCTCTAGCTCAGCTTGCAGGGAGTAATCTGCATCTCTCTGTGCTGTCACAGGGTTGGTGCAAACAGCTTGACATGCTTCTGTGGAATAGTGCAATATTGTTTGCTCAATTACTGTGTTTAATTTCTTACAGACCTCCTTTCCCAAGCCAAATGATTTTTGTTGTTGTTTTTGTTTGTTTGTTTGTTTGTTAATCAGAGACTACTTAAGGGAAAAAAATGTTCATTGCTTTTGAATTACTGGATATAAATCTTCATACAGAGACACATCATAGGAAAAAATTATTGCTGATTGCGTAAGTCATTTAAGTAACACATGATCCCATAGTTACCTCTGTTTGTCTTCCATTTTTAATTGCTGTCATCTCTCACATCCTCTAACTATTCTGCAAGCTCTTCAGTTGTAGTATGATACTTTCCAGTGTGAACATCAGGCCAAAAACATTCAAATTTTATCTTTGATTGAGGTATTCCAACAATATAAAGGACAACAATGTTTTGATAGAACAAGCTAGACAAGTGTACATGGGTTAAAGATCTGGAATATGTCTTTTTCTAGAGCTTAATGTACATTGTGTGAAAATCTTCCTGAAATCTTCATAGTAAAGAGAACTTCCATTTGATCTGGATTTCCAAATGGGACAGTAATTGTATTTCCTACTATTTAAAGGGTCATCATATTATGTCATCTTTGAAATACAGAATTGCCTTCTGTCTTGCTAACTTTAGTAACATGTGATTCTATATTGCAGCAATAGACAGCCCAAGCTATTTAGTTTAGCTAGGTAGATTATACACAAATCAATTATCTATTGACAGGTTTCTTGCTGGCACTGCACTTGGCCCCAAGACCATGCTGATAGCATGTGCTGCTTTCCCCTTTGCTTGATGCTTCCTAACTGTGCAGGAGGAGGACTTTGCTCTACTTAGTGTAGATTAAGCATTTTGGTATTACCCAGGGTGAGGGGAGGAGAAAAGTGTTCACATACTAAGCTAGGAGTATAATAAACTGACCTAAATCACTCCCACACATGACATCACGTGACTGCACATTCAGTATTTCAACAGGACAGTGCAAATCAGAACAGTAACTTTCTGTCCTTCACAAAGTGCACAAAAGTGACACAGGTGAGAAATGAAATGTAAGAGCAAAAGATCTGAAAGAAGGCAGAAAACTGTCCTCTTCCACGTGTCAGGCTGTTCAGAGCCAGGTTAGAGTGAATCAGTGGAAGAGGAGAAGGCAGAAACTGCATTTTATTAATTGCTACCATCATGGGGGGCTGTGGTTGATGCCAGGACTGGGCTTATGAAGAGTGTTGGGGTAGGTGTGCCTACCTGCCAGGTTGCTGAGTGCAGAGTGGAGCAGGAACCGAGTCTGCACCCGTCCTGCTGGGCTTTTCCATGACTCACCTGTTTGTATAGGGCTCAAACCATCCCTGCTTATCAGCATCAGTTAATTGCCACTGTAATGAGGTGGTCTTCCCACCCACCATATCCTGCAGTGAGAATAGTTATTAATAATTAATATTAATAGGATACGAAAACTGGGATATTTTCCCCGAGCAGTGATGGGGAGAGGAACTTTGTTCTTGTAGGTTTTTCCTATTGGAAAGCTCTAACTTTTTCAGAAATTTCTTTTATTTTAAAATAATTTTAAAATTTGTTTTATTTTTAAAGTTTTAAAAAACTTTTTGTTTTATTGAAAAGTCCCACAGTTTTGAAAGAGGGAGGAATACCCCCTTCCATTCTCAGAAAATGCTCTCTTGTATAATGGGAAGCTGCTAAATTCCAAGATATTGATGGAGCTCTGGGATTTCAACACATTTCCAGGAAAGAAGAAAATCAAAAGTTTATAATAAATATTTTACAGTTTTTTACTAAAATATTTGTTTCTTCAGATGAGTTTTCCTCCACAAAGGAGGAGGAGAGAGGAGATGAGAGGGTTAATGAAGCTGTTTCTTGATGTCTTTATTTGTCACTGACATCTTGTTTGCAGACATTTCTATGCTGGTTTAGGTTCTACCCACCATCACTCAAGGAAATGCTTTTTACCAGGGTTCTTTTCTAGCACTTGAGATTTGATTTGATGTTCTGTAAGACATTATTTTACTGCACAGCAAATAGAAGCCTGCAACTGTCAACCCTCTTGCATAAAAAGCTGTCCTTTCTTGTGTTTACCTCCAGGCAATTTACTTTCAGGTCTATGAAAGGGTAAATTCTATGGCAGTATCCATCTGCCACAAAGCACTTAATTTTCCATCACCACGGGATCTTTAACCAATCATATCAGCCAACTGATACTCAGCAAGTAATATGTGTTTATCTACTCAATTACAGCCCAGTGGGCTTTCCAGGGCCATGTCTGTGGTTAAATTCTGTATGTAAGTGTTTGCTCTGTGGTGACAAATTCAATTAACATAAAATTAGTATTGATCAGTAGCTGTTTGTTTTGTGACAAATTGAAAGGGAAATGACTGTGTCTGCTTCTACACTTCCCTTCTTCCTTGCAGTCTGAATCTACAGATCTTCACATCAGTTATGCTAGAAATTAAACAGATCTGCTAAATGAGAAACTTGTCTTTGTTTACAGACATCATCAATGCAGTAAGTCTGACTTAGCTTTTTTATTATTTACTTTTTTGTCAGTAAGAGAGAATCAACAAATAAACTAATGCGTTAAAGTTTTCACAACCCATCGGTGATCTGACCTTAATTTCTAGCCTTTTTCAGGGAATGATTGGATTATATGTTGGAGTTACTAATCACATGGCAGAGGAGATGCATTGTTTTTTGGATTTCAGGACACCTTCCTGGGAGATGCACTGAGAACAGCAGTGCTCTCCAAGCCTATGAGCATGTATTCCTGGTCACCCTTGGCTCTTCTGGGGAATCTACTATGTATACAGGTATTTTGGAAGAAGGCTGGGAAAGGCTTGAAGGGACAGCACTGTCACAGCTCCCTTTATTCAGAGGAAGAGGTTTGACATGGTGCTCTCTGCTTACAGCACTTGTTCAATACATTATTCTAACTAAGCCTTTTCCTGGTTTGTGATTTCCCCAGGTTTGCATACCTGAAATGGTTTTTCACCAACCAAAGTGCATCTGAGGCACCTCTGTTTGGTTTTTAGTCCCCAGGGAATCCCAAACTCTATGTAAGAGTGACATAGGACATTTCTAGGAACATTTTTGTCCTTCCTACATAAGTATGATACTAACTAGGTCTAGATATGAACTGTCAATTCATTTTTGTGGTCTGGAATCACAGTCGCATTTGGGATAATGTTAGAATCTATTTATTGAAAATGATTTGGCAAATACCAAACCCAGGCAGCATCTTGAGACGGATGTATTTTTGCTGCCCTTCGGCTTTTGTTTGTTGGTTAAGGTATGTTTTCACTTGGCCTACCTGCTTGATGCAGTCATGGATGCAGTATGCCATGCCTGTAAAGGAGATGTTAAATCATGGGGCTGGCTGGCTGTAAAAAAAAAATTAAAAAATTATGGGAGAGGTACCTGATTCAAAGAGCACTTATTGTGAATCTGAAACTGCAATGCAATCCATTTGTTTGATAAGCATTCAATGAGGTGATTTTGATTGTAAACAATTGGAGTTAACCAACAAACTGTTTCCTGTCATAGGTTGTAGCTGGAGGGGTGGAACGCCAGTTCAGTGTGAGATTGCTGAGCTAGGGAGAGGTGCTGCTTGAGGATCGCAGGCAGTGGAAGCTCAGTAAGGCTTGATGATTTTACAATCTGATCAGCTGCAGCAGCAGCATCAATTGCTGGCTTGGTGCCAGTCCTGTATGGCTCAGACAGTTTGTCAGCAGCCAATATTCAGGCTTTCCCCTACCTGGCATTCTAGGAAGATTATTTCTGAATGTCTGTAGTCCTTCTCTCCACTAATAAGCGGGGGAAATGAAATAGTTTTCTGTCTGCCCTGGGTCTTTTCCGTTGAATTACAAACCTGTCTGGAAGAGCCTCAGCAGGTCTACAGTACATGGTGAAGAGTGCCCTGATAAAGTCCAAAACTAGGAATAGGAGTGTGGATGTCATGTCCTGACCAAGTTCATTATCTGAGTTGCTCTGGAGAAAAAAAAACGCATTTATAAAGGCTGCTGAGCAGGAGAGGAGAGATGTGGCATGAGAGCAAGAGCTGTATGTCCTGGACAGGCTGGTTTTGGGACTCTTCTCCCTTGGAACATGCTTTCTTTTTCTTTTGAATATGCTCAAGCCTGATATGCCTCCTGCCTTTGAAAAGTGATGTAGTCACATTGTTTCAACATGAGCAGGGCTGTTAACATATATTTATTAACAAAAAAACTTCTAGTAAAATGACAGTACTTTCGGTGCCTGTAAATATCAGGTACCTAAACAATCTGAGAAGAATAAAATGTGGTTTGGAATCCTCTTGCACTGCAGATTTTGTTTAATTTCTAGAAGAAAATGGGAGAAGCTAATAACGGAATGTCCATCTCAACATTCAGTAAAGACAGAGAGAAATTAGTCTGATCATGTTCCTCTCATCCACAACTTGAATGTGTCAAATGCCTTGTCTTCCTTTGCAGGAAGAAATTGCCAGCTTAGTGTGCATTGATGCATTGGGACAGAGGAGCATGTAAAAACCCCCATATTTTAAAAGTTGCTGGAAAATTTCTGCTTTCAGTACTCTTCACTCAAATAAAGATGATTTTTCTTGAAGGAACTATATTGTAACAGGTCTTGATTTCCTGCATGTCTCCCACTTTCTGAAATTTCTGTGGGGAAGAAAACATCCTATTTTTAACAACTTATGCCCTTTAGATGACAGAGCAGTTTGGTGTATGTTAGTAAAATAAAGTAAAAATTACAGAAAAAAGAAAAAAAAAAGAGTAGAAGTAGATTCTTAAATAGCTGTCTGTACAACAAAACAAATGGCTTCCATCAGTTGGCTAGATGGCTTTGCTTCTAAAGACAGGACACTTTGTGGACTTCATAATGAATATTTCCAAACTAGTTACAAGTGAGTATGTTTAAGAGTCAGGAGAATTGAACGGTGAGGTAGTTTTGGCAGTGAGGAAATCATTGCTCTTTTCAAAGACAGCAATCACTTCTTATAAAACTTAACTAATGGAAGTTTATTATGTGAACAGTCACATTACAAATAGGGAAGGGAAAAAGTAAAAAAAAAAGTGGAGTGTGTGTGTGAGGTTTTAAAGATTAAGCCATAAGTACAGGTAGAGTCTTCCAGAGCTGGTCTCCAAAGGAAAGTTGAACCCTGATTGATTAATTAGGAGCCTTGAAAATCAGGGAATGTAGATTTGTGAGCAAGTTTAAAATTAGTCAAGAGATAGCACTAATCTTGTCAAAGATGTCCTGTGGTCCAGCTCAATAATCACAATCAGGCAATCCTTCAGGCTGCTTTTCAGAGGTTTTATGCCTCTCCGTTGAAACCCTCTCTGGGAAAGCCAGGGCAGGGATGGCAGCACCATCTAAGCCCAGTTAACACCACACCTTGCAGACTGCTTGGGTACTGATCAAACCAGTTTCACAGATGCTCTCTTCTGCTAGAATGGTGCAGAGGTGCTGAAGTGCTGTCAGACATTAGGTGAAGCAATCTGACAGTGTGCTGTTGCACTAATCATGTTATGCTGCAATAGCACCTTGCTCCACTTACCTGTGCCTAGAAATAACTGATAAAATAAAATCTTAATCCTGATATTTTTGTAAACAAAGATATTAAGAAACACAAACAACTGGGCAGCCCCTTGGTAAGTTGTGCTCAACCTTCATGTGATGATTACAAAGGAATGAGGATCTTGTTTCACACTTGGGATGGAAACCTGGGCATGGATATATGCTCAGTGTCTGAGTTACAGTGCCCAGGGGCATAGAGTTGCTTTAAATATCTGACCATAAATAAGAGCTGCAGTATTATAGAACTATAGCAAGAGAGTTGTCATCCTGTTGTTAAACAGACATAGTATCTAACCTGGTTGTTCCACTGTTAGTTACCTGAAACAGTTTGCTCTTGTTTTGTGGTTTTTCTGGCAGTGTATGCAATGTTTACCTCGTTATGCTACTGAGTTGAAATCCCCCTACAGAATAGGCTTGCAGCCCTGAGATAGCTTCACTCTTTTCAGGGCTAAGGTAGCAGGAGGGGATGTACTAGGTGGGCATATCATGTCAGACCTAGTCTTGGATGCCTGAAGAAGAACCAGTTGTATGTCCTCTGCTAACCAGCTACTGAAGATTTGTTCTCAAGTTTGGATTTGAAATTGGGATCCCAGCATAGGATATAAAGCATTATGCATAACCAGAATTCTGACTTGACAGTTCAGAGGATGCTCCTTTTTCACTATTGGACCTGGGATGGCAGGAGTAGAAGGAATCACAGTGCCACAGCACTGCTTTTTCAGGGACACTAAATATAGAATATCAAGGATGGCAGTACCAGCTTGCACTGCTGGTATGCTTGATAGTTTGTACTTCTGCTTGGGTTAGATCTGACTCACTCTTTCACTAACAATTTCTTCTTTTTAAGTGTTCTTTGTATTTGCAGTGACTGTCAAACAAAGGCTGCTCAGGTTAATGGTATTTACTATTTGCAAGTAAGTAGTGACCTGTTTTTAATGAACAAAATATTGTGTAAATGTGTGTCACTGTACTAGCAATACTATGCTGCAACAGTTGTTATCATCTCTACACCTATGTGTGTTCACTCCTCCCCTACTTCTTGCCATGACCTCAGTGGCCTTGTTCTTCAGCATTGCAATGCCAGACTTCGAGAGGAAAACCACAACACCTCATGCCTCGTTAGAGTTCAACAAAATAGGAGAAATAACTCGGACAAAACTAAACTGTAATCTTCAGGAAAATAAATGATGGGTTCTAAACAGATTATCTGTATCACCTGTATACCTTCCTTTCCCTATGTTTCCATGACCAGCCTTATGCTGGATTTTCAGATGCAGAGATGAAAGCAAGCATCTTCATACATTGCCAGCTGATAAACGTCCATCATTATAGTGATCTGAAATGATCTGAAATGATCTGAAATGATTTTTGCTTGTGCTAAAATATTTTACAACCAATACATTTTCCAATACTGGCAACATAAATAGTATTTAGTAGAATGATGATGAGCCATATGCATGTTAGGAAAAATGAAGGTTAGGAAATATTAAGGTCCATATTATTTATTCAAGCTATTTAAGATAGACATTTTGTGGACATTTAAGATGGATATTTTTGCTTTCTTAAGGAACAGGACTTCTCGAGCTGAAACCTATTCAGTATATTGCTGCCTTTTCTGGCAGCTAGACCTTTTCACAGTGACCTCTGGAACTATTTTTCATTTGTGCTTGTTTTTAGCAATAAACCATTTGTGGACTGTAGGGAGATAGTGATCCAGATTGGTAATGGAGCTTTGCCCATCCTGCAACCCCAGCTCTCTGCTGCACCAGTACAGTAACACATACAGGAGATAAGCATGCCCAGAGGCTCCGTCCCACGATGGGCAGGGAGGTGGCCTGGGAATTCTCAAGCACTCTTCACAGCAGCTGCAATCCTGCAAAGTTTGTTCCAAAGCAACACTTATTGCATAATGAGGAAGAAAATTAATCAACTTAACAAGGAAATTCAGTTCAAGGTTTTCTGCACAAAACAGTTGTGATAGGAGAGCAGTGACTGTTGTAAAGGCAAGGCAAAAGAAATAGGCTTTAGAGAAGAAGCAGGTGTGTTCATCGCATTTGGCAAGGACAAGAATTTGAGGAGGTAAAGACACTTGTCAGGTGTTGAAACTTGAGGTGTTAATGGGAGGAGTGAAGAAGAAAGGGATGCAAAGCAGAAAATAGGGGAGAAAAACATGCAGGGTCATTATCTCTGAAAAAAAATGTCCTGTGGTGCACAAAGATTTCTAAAGCTCCACTCTGCTTTAAAAACTTGTACCCATAAGAAATTTCTAACTCTGGTCTCTCTAAACCAGTCAATTCTGTCAAGAGAGTGCCCTCTGTTGCATGCAGTGGCTAAATGCACACCACCACAATCTGGGCTGTCAGGGTGGCTGCTGGTTGCTATTATTTCATCTTCTAAACAGCTTTATGTTTCTCAGCTACACCTAGAGGACCAAATAAGAGTCCACATTAAGGGGGATCTGTGTGTCTTTGAAAACTGTGGCTGTAATGTATACATGTTCTAGCTATGCATTCTCTTCATAACAGTGAGGTTTCAAAAAGAACAGGGAGATTAAATTCCTTATGTTAATAGGATTATTCAGGAGGCTTCCTCTCTACAAACAATAGCAAAAATTCTATGTGTTTATGCAGAAGTATGTACAGACACAGGTAGACCCACTGTGTTCTTAAATAGGAGATGTTACAGTTGTAATCATTCTTCTGTAACATTTAGGAGCCTTGCAATTCCATGGAAAAGGCCTAGGAATGTTTCATACACTTTAAAGAGTTTTCCTCAATATTGTTTTAGCAATTACTGGAAGTAAGGAACCCACCATCAGTCTCAGGGAAATTGTTTCATGTTCTGGTATTTCCTGCTCTTTATAAATCATAGGTTCCCTTTCTAGTGGTTTCTTCTTGCTATTTAAGAGCTATTGTTATTCAGGAACAGAGCTAACAGCTGGACCCTGTTATATCTGACACCAGCTTTGTCTTCAAGGAAGGGTGAAGCTTATTAGCTTGTTTTCCAACCTCAGATGTGCTTAATTTGCATCCACAACTATCCAGCACTGAACCTGTCCAGTTAGCAAGGCATCCGATTCCAAACAGTACTGTTCCTCATGCAGCATGTGTCATAATCAACCCAACTAATCAATACTGACAACACTGAGAAGCAAGAAAAAAAAAAGTCAGGTAATTAATTTGAGGACCTTCTAACTATTGCTACATAAAAAGCATCCTTTTCTCTCATCCTTGACGTGATAGGTTAGTTTTCATCTCCTTCAAAGGCTAATGGATCAAGCTAGGGCCTTGCAAGACCAGGCCTAGAGGGGAGTTTGGTACCACACTGAGACTGACAAGGCAGAGGGACCCTGAAGGTGAAAAAAGCTGAGTTTTTAATCTCTGTGTTCCTTATAGAAACCAATGCTGTTAGCATCACAAGTCTTTAAAAGGAAGCATTGGTAGAATAGATAACCCTTGGGTTTTCACTAGTTCAAAATCCCTTCAGAGACTGGGGAGAGGCAAATCTGCTTTGGGATTCTCCAGCATTCAAGGCACAAAGCTCATGGAATGTTTTATTTGTCTGATAAAATGGTGCACAAGACATTTTGAAGACTTTAATTTTTCCCCTGTACAAGAAACATCTTTAGTAAAGAAGTCCAGGTCAAACAGAATTGGGAAAAGTTATGAAATATAGTTGGGCTGTATTTTATAATAAAACAGCACAAAATCCAATCACAAAGAGTAGGTGGAAGGTGATATCTGCAAGAGAAACACAGACTAAATGTGAGTATTTCCCTGTCAGCTGCCTTTCATGCTCTCTTCCCACCCCCATCAGTGCAATCCCATGCCCCTAATGTGACTCTGTCACCATATCAAGTTTTAACAAATAGGCTTTGAAAGGTCTTTTTCAAACCCTCTCCAAATATAAATGCTTTCAGACATCTCTGATGACCCAGTGAAACATGCTTGCTCCTTTTTGGGAAGACCGTGTGAAAATAAGAGAAAATAATGTTACTGGTAGTTACTGGTATGATTCTGTTGTCCAGAGAGATGAATGTGCCAAAAGGAGGAAAGCAATGTGTACGAACTTGAAAAATAATTAGATTTTGAAATATTTCCTTTTCTGACAAATTTACTAGATTTTTTCAGCTCCTTCTTTGAGGAGCTTAAGGCTTTTATGTTGACAGAGTCAACCACAGTCCATATTTGTGATCGTTATTTTCATTGTCATAATTTGCTATTTACCTGAGAATGTGTAAAATCTGGATAGACCTTTGCCTGTATAAAATAAGAGAGAAAGGTAACATTGAGATGGCATGTTTAAAATAGGACAAAGTGCACCAGCATGATTTGTGAAAACAGATAACATTTGCCACATTTTGAAATTCTGGATATTTCTTCCTCTTGGTTTTACTGTCTAAAGTTATAAAAAGATCCTCAGTTCTTTTATCTTCTAAAATTGATGATGTTTTACTGGTGCAATATTCTGAATTGTAATAATGCTGCTCTATATGTATTTTAATTTTAAATTTTCTCTCAGCTTGATGTTGATGTAGTTGCTAAACTAGTATAAAGGCTGCTAGTGAATGTATGATTTAGGCATACCTTGTTCCAAGGACCTGTTTTGAAAGACGTGCTCAATCTGCAGAATTTAACCAGCTCAGGGAGAAATTCCTGGTGGCTTCAGGAGGCAGCAGTTAGAGGAAACAGGCCTTGGCTTGTAATGGGGAAACCTGATGGCAGTTTACTTTGTGTGTCCAGAGGGTTCACCTACCAGAGTTGTAGGCAGGGTGAAGTACCAACCCATAGTGTAAAGAAAACTTTCCTGCTGCTCCTAAGCCTGTACTACTCCTGTGTAGTGTGCCAGAGATTGTTTGGGCTCCTGCTGAGGTCAAATGCAAGTGAGCAGAGTTTACTTTGCTAACTGTGTGTAAGTGGTTTGGTCATTTATCATTAATGACAAATGGATGCCTTTACTCACTTTGTGAATGAGGAGAGTTTCACTGAGCTCTTCTGCCAGGGTCTGGAGGAGACTAACATCTCCTCCAGACTCCTGCTGCTGTGGGGGGAAAGGGCTCTGGCAGATGACTTCAATTCCCTCTGCCTGCTCCTGCGCTATGAACCAGAGGTGGCTCCCAGCTTCATTGCTTCCCAGAGGGAGAAACACACCAGAAAGCCAGTCACTTACTGCGTACAGCAATCTCCGCCACTAAAACACCTCCAGTTTGTTCCATGCGCTGTTTTCGTTTGTCACATGTCTCAAGAGAACAGAGAGAAACCCATGTATACCAAAATAAATGAAAAGAATCAAAAAATCCAGATCAAATTCTCATGTTTCCAAGCAAGGAAATGGAATCTGTATCAATATTGGTGTATATTTCTAGGGATCTATTTTACTGTAATTGTTGGTGGGTTTTTTTGATGTGCCATAGCCCTTACAGTGACTGTCAGTATGAAGTGCTATTTTCAGTTGTGAGATGGCAGGACCCCAGACAGGTGTCTGCTTGCTGATCACAGGTCCTCCTAGGCTGCCCTTCCCACCCTACCTTAAACAAAATTCCTGTTAAGAAGGCAGGGGGGAGCTGAACTCAATCTATTTAACCTGTGACCTCTGTGAAGGCTTCTGTTGTTTATTGCTAACTGTAATTGTTGCCCATGGGGTAGAAACAGGAAGCACCAAGTCCATCCCATATAGTTCATCTCAAGTCCAGCACTAATGGTGCCTGTCACAGCTGACAAGATCTGTGTTGGAGGTAATGCTCTACAGATTAAAGGACCTTGTCCATCCCCTGACCTTTTAAGATCTCCAGTTGTGGCCATTTGTTTTTTATGTAAACTCAGCATGTGGTGATTCTGGTTATGGGTTGCTTGTAAGCATAGACCACACAGCTTGGTTCAGCCTTAATTGCAGCAGACCACCAGCTGCATTTTTGGGTTGGAAGTGGACTCAAGGGATGTTAGCCTGATGAGCAGTTATCCTCAATCAAGCTAACATCAATCAGGGTGAGGAGAGAACTCCACTCTGCTTGAAAGGTTGATGTAGAGGTTTGGCAGTACTGTCAGAAAGGCACATATGGTCTGTGGCTTGATAAAAAGGTGAAGAAATCTTTAAAAACAAACAACAAAATCTAAGCCCAGAACTTTTTGTTTTGACTTTGAAACTTAGAATTTCTAACAATGCATTTTTATGAAACGTGCAAGTTCTGCACAAATCAGTGTGCACTGAGGCTGGGTAACAAACTGCGCTCTTAATTTGACTCCTGGACTGAGAAACGGTTTAGAAAGAAAAGCTAGTTTCACCAGGAGTGATGCTTTCCCTTCTCCAAGAGCAAATATTTGTTGCTGAAATGTCAGTATGTCAGCTAAGTAGTATTTTGAGCTTTAATTTCAAGTTAAATAAAGTTCAACTTCATTTGATAGCAATGACACATTCATTGCATGAGAGGGAGAAGAGCAAAGCTCTGACTGCGTGAAGGAGGGAGAGAGAAATCTGAAGAAAGACATTTTAGTAACTATCACTCTTGCAGCAGTTGGTGCAAGCAGTGCCTACATCCCCATGCCAAATAACATGCCTGTATAGCACACTCACCTCATTCCTGCCTAAGGTCACAGGAACATACTCTCTGGCTTCAATTCCTGCTTCAGTAACATTTTATATATTTCATGCAGAGTAGAACTTTCCCTGGGAAGGAGGACTTGGAGGTTTTGTTTGAGTAGCAGTGAGCTTTCAGCCAGGCTTTCCTGCTGCCCCCAGAATCAAGGTATTTGGTAAAATGCAAAAAACTCTCCTTTCTCCATTCTTTTCAGGTGTGTGTTTAACAGTAGCTGTTTGCCAGGACTGTAGTGTGGGATATCGACAAGAACTGAGTTTTTCAATGGCTACCTTATTTCTCAATACATTTAAACAAGTTGCCCAATGTTGCATACAGCACCTGTGGCATGACAGGGGTCACAGTGCATGGCTGGCCACTCAAGTTCATGCATGGTGGTGGCTCCATCTACTGAAAGCACTGGTACTGGTTCTGCACCCAGAGTGCCCTCCGGAGGATCTTTACAACCTTTATCTAAATTTAGCGCTTTCTGTTTTTGTGGGAGGGAGGCCTTACCACTGGGCAGGAGAACTTCTCGCTGTCACAGACGTGTGTCTCGCAGTGCAGCCAGACCTTGGACAGCTTGGGGATATTACGGAAGCGGAAAGCATTGAACTGGAACGTCGCCCGGCTCGTTTTCCCATTCTCATGCACGAGGATAGAGTAGTCTGTGGCACACCTGTGTTGTGCATGGAATACAGTGTCAGAGCCTCTGTGGCTTTAGTGAAAGGTCTGAGGTTGTAGCCTGATGAATGCATTTGCCCTGCTGTGGGCCAGCTTCAGTTCTGCCTGCTCTTCCCCCAGCCCTGGCTTTCTGTCATCCCTGGGGCCAGGCTGGGCAGAGATGCTCCCCTGGCTCCCACCAGCACCTACCCTTTGGTGATCAGAGGCCAGTGAATCTGGTAGAAATACTCTGAGGAGGGAGTTGCCCAGCAGTTGTTGAGCACAACTTTGAACCTGGAGAGATAAAAACCCCAGATTAGAAAGAAATGTCCTGGATGATGATTTGTTAATTACTAATCCTTCCCTTGCCTACCTGTCACTTAAGCCCTTAGCTTCCACTCCAGCAAATATGTCAGAACCAATTTCTGATGTTTCAACGACGAAAGGAGCTTCTTTTATACTTGAAAACTTGGCATTCTTTGAAAGACAAAGACATCATATGTTACTAGTAACATGCAAAGCAAACGAGCATTTGGCAAAAAATTAAAGGTACCAGAGCTCCATTGCTCACTGCCTATCATTTGTTTTTGCAACCATTCTGTCAGGGGTTGACAGAAGCAGTGTGGTATATACCACCAGTGTGCCATACAACAGAAAAAAAGATCAAATGGGCTTTCATGTGGCACCCAAAGCCTGACAAAATGTTTAGTGATCAATTGTTTTCCCAAATGCACTATGTGGGGGGAGATTTCCATTAATCCATCTTGTGGTAAATACTCCCTCTACTTGGTCTATAAATTTAACACAATATGTTACTAGTTGTGCTTTTTCTATCTGTATTAAAACAGAGACTGTTTTGGTGCTTTTGACTATGCTTTCATGGAAAAACCTGGAACTGTGTGCTGGGTGCTTCAGCAGCACAGAGAGGCTGTGAAGAGAGATGTTTCAAAAGATCAACCTGATATCCAGGGATGGTAGTTTATTGGAAATGAAATTCCAGCATGACTTAAACATCTCTGGGGAACACAAAATATCTGTGAGAGGACCAGGAAGCAAACTGCAAAAGTAATTAATGGAGCTTTGTTCTATCTATAGAGACTAAGTGATAGCAGTGGTGCCTGCAGATGCATGCTGCTCCTTGAGGGGGACTGCAGACAAGTTTTGCTTTTCCTTATAAGACCTGTCAGCATGTTAGAAATATGTCTGCAGAAAAATCTGCCTGATTTGAAGGGATTAAAGAACAGTTTGTATGTGTCTGTTCTGTTCAGTTTGTCTCTGTTACTCAGCAGAAACAAGGACCCCTGCACACCACAACTGTAATTATCTGTTCCCACGTAATAATGTTCCATGCTAGGAAGCCCTTCTTTGCACATCTTAGGCTGAAAATAATGTTAGTGGAAGGTGAAAAGCTTGGTGGAAAAGACCACTTACAGAGTAGAAGTTGAGGGACAGCTGACTTTCAAATGAGCCGGTACTCCCGTTCTTCACATGGATGGTGGCCACTCTGGGGACATAAGAAAGTTTCTGTGTGAGTGAGATGTGGTGCTGAAGGTGGGGTGAGGTGCACTCCCAGAAGAGGACATACCTTTGGTCAAAAGCAGCCTGGTTCACCAGGTAGTTGGCGTTGTATGTGCAGGTGAATGAGTAATTCACAGGCTGGCTCTTCACAATTACTGAGGAGTCATTGGAGACAATGGAGTTGTAGAAGTGATAAACGGGGTTCTTGAACTGTGGATGATGAAACAGAGAAATGTAGGCAGTACTGAGTCTTTGAGGCATCAGGAACAACTTTGTATTTTGAAACATGAAGACTCTCTCTGGTAACAGAACACCATCCGCAATGAAACATGGTTTTGTAGCTCCTTATGTGTTATGCTTCCTATACATATGCCTTACTATATATATATATGCTCTGTGTATATATGATCTGCAAATGGGTGACTAACACACAGCCTAATATCACTAAGCCTGCTAGTATTTTGCATGTAGATACAAAGCACAAGTGTTTGATTCTTACTTCTCCCTGATACTGGAGTTTACCTCCTCCCTCCATCAGAAAGCCTACTTCAAGCTGAAGTAGATGGGACTGTCTCAAGTGAGTCCAGACAGTTTCTGAGTCCAGTTAGAAATGTTGACCTTGATAGGCTTACCTCTGACTGTGTCCCACAGTATGATTTGTTTTTAGGAGACAAGTCTGGGATTGTGAATTGATAATATCCTGAGTCATGGATTCCATTGTAGCAAATGCCTCCAAGTGCCAGCTGATTAACCTCCCATCCATAGGGACACTCCGGAATTTTGGTAATGATAGTTTTAGGATAGCAGTAGACCATAATTACATCTGAAAAGAAAATAATAAATCCAGTGTGGTATTCAGTGATATTTTTCTTTCAAAGAGTTGAGTCTGCACACCTACTTTCCATTAGGATTAAACTTTGTGAGCAGTGGTGTGTGCTGGAAGGTCCCCCAACGTGAGCAGTTTTGCTATGCAAAGCTGAACTTTGGGTTGTTAAATTCTGTCCTTTTGGAAGAGTTTGGCCTTTGCCTTCTAATCAATATAGAACTTAGTGTAAATTATTTATCTTTCTGGAATAGCTGATGGAGGAGCAGAAACACTGATGAGAAATCTGAAGTGAAAAATGTCTGCATTGGAGTCTGTTGGATTAGGTTATGCTGCAGAGCTGATTTATGTAAAGCCACCAACTCTACAAATAATGCTGTTGAAGTTGTTTGCTAGGCTTCAGTAGATCTGCACCTTTTTGTAGCAGTGTTAGATCTAGGCCACAATAGATGTTCTGCCCTTTCCTTGCACTGGCATTGCAGCACCAATGCAAACTGAAGTCTTACAATTCTCATGTTAAAACCTAAGCCTAACTCTGTTAATAGCAATAGTAAATGAACCAAAATCCTAGCCCTGTTAACAGCACTGATTGTTAATACAACCATGAATACTGAACATCATAACTTACAGACTGTTTGATTCATGATAGAGAATTGGGCATTTTTCAAATAGAATTGGGCAGTGTGAATTTAAATGTCTGATGGGAATTTAAAGGGCAAATATTGACTAGCCATTAGTGACCTGAAAATTGAGAAAGACTTCTAATTACTACATTTGAAAAAAAGACACTCTGCCTGGAATTACTCATTTATTTATTTTCAAGCCCTTGACACTCTCATTTTTATCATAAAAGCCTCATTTTTCAGCCTTTCCATGTCTGTTAGGGAATGTTCAGGAAAAGTCAACTAGAGACCTTAACAACTCACTTCTTTCTGGGCAACAAACCTTCAGCACAGGAAGCCTTATTCTTGTATTGATGGTCAGATTTGTAGCTGTGATCACTTTACATCTGTGGAAATTCCTGCAGGTCAGAGAAACTGCCTGTGCAAATGAAGGTGCTGGAATAAATGGCTATTAGGGCCAAATACTTAAGACATGCCATGAAATTACTGACAGTGATCTGATATCAGTCACACACATAGAAAGCAAACACTCTATATTGAGATGTATTCCACCACATTTCTAAAGAACATAGTGAAGAACATGTAGTGAATTCTCCGTGACAGATCTGTCTGGCACCAGACTGATTGTGATTATAGGTGTGCAATTAGAGCCTTACCTTCAATGATTTTTGACTTTTCTTGTGTAGCATAGCAGTGTGGTTCAGGAGCTCAGCCCAGCATGTTCATTTGGCACGAGTCATCTGACAACAGTCAGTGGGATTAAAACCTAGCTTGGGCAGCAAAGATCTGATGCATCTAGGCTGTGCTAGTCCAGATATTTTCTAATTGTAGTTTTTTCTTTGCCATTTTGTCCCTGAATTGTAATTGAGCTTAACTTTGTTGCACTATGATTATTGCACAAAGAATATGCCTAATTCTCTGTGGCACTAGGACTGGTATGTGCTTTGCTGTGCTAGCTGAAAGCAAATCAATAAAAAAAATGTAAGGATTAGCTCTTCAGAATCCACAGTTTAGCTTTCTGAGGAAAAAACCCTTCCATATTAAATAGGAAACCCCTCCTTTTGCAGCTTAATTACAAGAGAAGATCATAGAAGACAAGTTATTTTACCTGCTTTATTTGGATTGCAAGGCCCTGCTAGAGCTTGGGAGAAGAGGACCAGCAGATAAATAGTAAGAGTCGTCATTTCTTGCAATGATCTGAAGACATAGGGAATAAAAGCTGAAATTGTCTCCAAAATTGGAAATCAAAACAATGCATCAACTGTAGACCTGAAACTGCAGCTACTTTTAAACATGTTCTTGCAGACAGAAACAAATAACATGACTGATATTCTGTCACCCAACTTAATTTCATCTACAGGTCAAATATTTCCAAGATTATTATCCTCGGGTCAGTACTATGACAATTTTGCAACTTCAGTTTAGTGGTGGCTTTTAATTATTCTAGTTTCCTCTTGTAAACAGTCTAAACCTAAATTTATAGTATACCCAAATGAAACTGAAAAAATGAGTTCTGAAAAAAGAGGGAACAGAAATTACTAGAAGAAATATGATGCAATATCATACGTTTGTGCTTCTAAATTTAATGCTGAAGCTATTCTCTGTTGTGATGGCTATCCTGATATATATAATTTTTACTTCATACAGCTCAGTTTTGGGAAATGATGCATTTTCTCCTAAGTGTTCAGTTTTTAGGAAAACATACATATCAGTAATTTGCATTGCTACTTCAGGCCTCAAACCTGCTAGCTGTTTGCCACAGGGAGAAGCAAGTACATCCTATGGTACTGTGACTGCAGTTCTCACATTTCCCTTTGCAGACACTCTCCAATGTCTGCCCCAATATAGACATCACTAAGCAGATAGTCAAAAGTAACAAATATAATTTAATTAAAGAAAAAAAGCTCCCTTATTTCCAAAAAAACCAATCAGTTTCAACATTTTCACTTAGCCTCTATTTAAAAACATATAAGTGTAAAAGGTTCATACAGTACATACAGTGATAATTCCTTCTAATTATAATCCTATGCATTCTACAACAAATTAATCATTATACCTACGAGACAAGGGGCTAAGTATTTCAGATTTCCATTCCAGTCTTATTCCAATAGCTGCGCTGTCCTTCTTCCCAAGATGTCCTCTTTCAAATGAACCCAGCTGGCGTTATCTTTGCTTTATATAAGCAATCTTGTAAAAGGAGCCCATCGCTGGTTAAATCTCAACCCGCCAGTATTGTCCACTGTGGGAGGAAAAAAAAAAAGAAAAAAAGAGTTCTAGAAAAGCAATTCTTTGCAATTCTTTTCCCTACATGGGACTGTATTGCTGCTATTTGATTTTTTAGAAGTCTCTCTGTGGTGGCTTTTTACAGATCTTTGAAATAATTGAACAGCAACATGCTGCAGGAATGTAAGTCACACGTTTTTGTTGTTGTACAAGTTAATTAGGAAAATGTAGATTTTCTGCAGAGGTGAAGCCACAGCTGCTTTCTAGAATTCAGTGACAATGTGTTTATAGGTATCAGATGACTGTCCTGTATGTCTTATTGACAATGTCAACCTTCTGTACCATGCAAGTGGACAAAAGTACTTTCAGCAGATCACTTACCACATCACACTTCAGTATTTTTTTTCATTTTCACTTATTTTTCCTAAAAAATAAGTGCAATCATGTAATCTGAGTTTAAGTAGGATCTTACATAAGCCAAAGTATTATACAATGTAATGATAGTACCTAATACTATATTCATGTAAGACTTTGTAATATACATTTGCATATAATATTGCACTATAGAATGTGTGAAATTGACCATTACACAGAAAAAATGAAACAATTTTGCTCTTCATATGACCATCAGTCATGTGGTTGCTGTATGACAGTCATGGTCAGCTGGTAAGATTTTCTGGTGACCTGTTACATCCTATTGGTGTTAGTTTTAGTGCTAGGCACAGAAAAAGGACTTAGGTATGCTAGTGTTATTTTACATGCCTGCATAAAAACATGGGTTGTAAACAGTCTTGTCATGTAAACTGACTGGCACAGCCTCATGTGACACCACCCAGAACTGGGTGCCATTGAGCTACTTATGTTCTGATATCTGTCTTGAGTCACAAAACACATGAGGATCACATGAATCTTTCCTGTGAGACCTGGTCCTGTGGGACTCCTCAGAGATGATTTTGTTGTGTCCTATGGAAAGCCAAATTCTGCCCCATCTGTGGCAGGGGTTTGGTGGGGATCTGCCTGCTTTCAAGTAACTTTTGACACATAGGGGTTACGCAGTGGTAGAGCTGTACCAGTAGGCATTAGTCTGCAGTTTTTGAAAGAAGAGGAAGTAGAATGGAAGAGCACAGTTGCCCTGACCCTGAAACACTAGACAATGCACTTTTAGCTCTCCTGTGGCTGCTCTTGTGCATAAGATTTATGGGTGTACCTTCAGGAGAGCATTCACTACAAGCCAGATGACCTTAGCAAAGCATGGTCATGACTACACCATGCATTTGGGATGCTCCAGCGATGATGGTGTGCAGGTAAATCTAGAATCATATAAAAATATTTGTAAATAATTAGGGTGACTTCTTCTTCTTGCAAACTGATCAAAAGCCTATAAATTTCTGTATTTTCAAACTATAGGCTTGAACCTAGGCCTGAAACTTCATAAGGATTGCAATACAGAGCACACAATAGGCTGTTCACATGTTCTTGTGTGTCAGGTCCTGCAAGCCATCACATTTGGATTTAAATGAGATTACTTAAAGGTGTACACATGGATAAAATCCTTTGGCCAGGGTTTGTTGTTACTTTAATTGAATTAAGGAATAATCCACTGAACAGGAACCAAAACTCATAGATTATTTGTTGTGACCTAACTAGGGATTATCCTTATCAGAAATCATGAAGGAAGGAAGTTTTAACTCCAGATGTCTTTTTATAGCCTAACCCCAAATCCTGCCAGGCACTGTGGCCCAAATTTGAATTCCTAAGCCCAACTCTGAATATACATTGTATAAACATATACTTCTTTTTGTCTTTCTGTGTGTTTGAGTGTGTATTTGGTCTGGAATCAGAAACTGGGGTTTCAGATTTATCAAGCATATATAGCCTCAAAAAAAAAAAGGGTAAATTTGCAGGAGAAAGCCTGTGACTTTGGGCATGAGAAAAGCTTCATGACCATGAACAAACTGATTCTTCTTCAAGCTCAAGGGATCTCAGCCCTGGGGCTGGCCTTGGTCTCTCAGGTCTTCCATACAGGGATGATTTGGAGAATCAGGTATCTGTCTAACCTTGACTAGGCATGGTGTAAATACCTTGCTAAAAATTATGTAAGTGATCAACCCCACCATAACATTAACAAAGCACTTGAAACACATGATTTTTAGCAACTACTTTAATGAAATTGTCTTTGGTGTAATGCTACAGGTTTCTGTGGAATTACTCCAAGACGGATCTAGTCCCATTATTTTTGAAAGAAAGTAAATCTCTCACTATCTTCTCACAGAAAAGTAACCTTTATGTACATAATACCCCTTTTAGGTGAAAGGTAGAAAACAGAACGAAATCCATGAAACAAATTTGGCAGAAGTGCCAGCTGGTGTATAGTAGTTTGCATTTGCATAAGAAACAAGCACAAAGTGTACCTGAGCCAACCAGCATTTGATACCTGCTCTAATCAAAGATGAAGGCTTGGGGAGGGATTAGGTTTCTTTTAGTAATTGCACACACAGAAAGAGAAAAGCCATTAAATTGCAAAGCAGACCACTGAGGATTGTTGCATTTCCCTGACTCTTTCCAAACCCTTTGAATAATCTCAGCAATCTAAGTACCTATAAAGATTTTGACAAAGAGCAAATGAAGGCCTTATTGTGAATTTCACCTGCAAGGGCTCTTGGAGTTGTCTCTCCAGCTTTGTTCCCTGTACTGTAATGTAATGGAAAGCTGTGTGAGTATTGACAGTGTGGTTCTTACAGGAAGGAAATTAAGGTCTGCTGTCTGAATCTGCAAGCGATATTGTGACATGCAATTTTCATTTCAATAAACTTGAAGAGCTCCTTAGCTATATGGAGGGACTTTATGGGGTAATGAGCAGACAGTGGGCTGATTCCAGGAGAAGTGAGATCTGGTGACAGTGCAATGAGACCAGAATATATTGATGATGGTGTTTCCAACCATGTACCAAAGGCTGGCATACACAGTTTTGTCTAAGATAAGGAGTGGCTTTTTCCCACAAGCTTGGACACATTCATGCTGGTTCTGGAATCATGGTAACTGTATACTGGGCTTGTTTTGAGTGAATGGTTTGGAAATGCAGCACTGTGTTGGTACAGTAAAACTTGTCCTGGATCCTAAACCTACAGTGAGCTGCCCTGCGTAGACTCGTTGCCTCAAGTCATAAATACCTCATGGATTTCAGCACTGTTTTACCTTTTATAGAATAAATGTATTTCCAGTAGTTAGTTACTCATGGCACAAACTTGGTCACTCAATTCAGCACAGGACTGAGTCACCATCCATGGAGGTATTTAAAAGATGTGTAGATGTGGCACTTAAGGGCATGGTTTATTGGTGGACTTGGCAGTGTTAGGTTTATAGTTGGACTGAATCTTAGAAGTGTTTTCTAACCTAAAAGATTTTATGATTCTATGAGTCTGTTCTGTTCTTGTAAGCAGATGATAAACCATGCAGGTGCATAACAGAGCACCTGGGACCACAGATACCCTGTAACCGAAGTCCTCAGGTGACTGACATTCTTCAATACCTGCACAAAACAAATCAAAAGCCAGAGAAATTAGAGGAATCATGTCTGTGGAAGTGGGAGTCACATAAAAGTCAGAAATGGAGGTTCAGGCCATCAGAAGAGAGACTCTTCTCTAAACTTGCTCATGCACCACCTGTATATCAGTGTAACTATGCAGTGCTGAATCATAATTTTTCAGCACTGACCTGCAGCCATATGCTTGGCAAGACAGTGCTGCTGTTGGTACATTCACTCCCTGGGGTGTGGGTGAGCACAGACTCTCAGCTGAAGGAGCATTCCCTTGACATTTCTGCTGTCCAAGGCATTCACACAGACATTTACAACAGAAAATCCTGCCAAGCACATAATTGTGGCTGAAGTAAATAATTGTATTTCTTGTTCATTTGAATGACCCTGTTGCTGTTCAGCTTTGCCAGTATATTCGGAGTAATAGTCTTCAGAAGCTTCTCCAGCAAAGTTCACTACTGGTGGAACAAAGAGTTTACAGCTGAGTTTCCTTGAAGCCTTGGTGTTGGTAAGTGTTCTAAATGGCTTTTTTTTTTTTTTTTTTTTTTTTTTTTTTTTTTTTTTTATGGGCTGTCTTGTGGCTAGTTAGGTATGAAGGATAAAGATTTGGGGCTGGATCTAATGAAAAATTGGGCTTGGTTTAATAAAAGTAAGAGACGCGTGAAACAGGTCATGCGAGACCGGAACTGATGACTTAACACCAATCATGTGAAACCTCAGCCGTCCTGGGGCTGCCACCATTTGGAGATGCCTAAACTTGCCAGGCACTTGATTAATTTGCCTAAACAAGGCAGGTATTGCATTAACAGGTTCTGTAACGTGGCCAAGATACCCGTGGCTGTGACACAGAAACTCTAGGACACTCATGTGCTTTTGGCATGTGTAGGCCAGGCAGGATACTAAAGGACAAACATGTCTGTGTGGGCATCTGGATTGAGACGAACCAGGAACACTGCTTTTTTTTTTTTTTTTCGTCTAAGCACCTCTGCACACTGCAGCACACATGCCTGAGCCTGCTCCAGTCAGCACAGAACCCTGCAATTACTTATCAACTGCCCAAGGCTACCTTCTAAATATCAGTTAGAGCACTTCTGGGGAAAGATAGCTACGAAGTCTCCAGACAAGGAGAATTGCATCTGGGTCTCCTGTAGTCCTGGGCAAAGGTTCAGACCACCAGGCCTGTCTCCTCCAGCTGTCCTTTGAAGAGAGTGTGGCTGTGGCTGCTGGGCTAAGCTGTAAATCAGTGCTGCTGTCCCACTTGGTACGTGCCATAGTAGAACTGGAGGCATTTGTTTTTGAGAATACATGGAATAGGTGTTTTGTAGTAAAATGATGTTGCTGGGATTAGCATTCTGGAATCACCTGAATGTGGCCTAAATGGCTTCTGAGGTGCTTAAGTGCTTTTTTGGATCTCAACCATGCTGTCCTGTATAACACCTTGTAAGCCTTTTAGTTTTTGTTATCTCAACAACAGGTCTTGATCTCTTGGCAGTGTGGGGCGGAGAGGAAGATTTTTAAGAGGAAGGTGAGAAAGAATGTAGAAAGGACTCTTTGTGTCATTCATTAGTTTAATCTTCTCAGGTTGGCAACTGGCTCTGACACAGTAACCGTTGCTGTTCTTGCTCCAGTAATGCTGTCTTTTATAGATGTTATCCCACTAGCACTGGGAATATGATATTTCTCAGCTTGGGTTGTGGTATGTCACTACAACTTTGAAAGAGTCTGTAGCAGCTGTCTGATTCCTGGCCATGATGCATTGGCTATAACTAATGCTGCTGCCCAGCTGACAAAAAGAAAAAGAAAAAGAAAAAGAAAGAAAAGAAAAGAAAAGAAAAGAAAAGAAAAGAAAAGAAAAGAAAAGAAAAGAAAAGAAAAGAAAAGAA
>JANHGL010015158.1:0-28121 GCA_024611195.1 Ceyx melanurus | reverse complement strand
GAAAAGAAAAGAAAAGAAAAGAAAAGAAAAGAAAAGAAAAGAAAAGAAAAGAAAAGAAAAAAGAAAAGAAAAGAAAAGAAAAGAAAGACTGCAGTGCAGTGAGGCATTAAAAATATATTAAAGGCAAATCTCCTCTGGTGTTCCTCAGTGGCAATTCCACTGACTGCTGTGGAACTGACCCTAAATCTATGCTGCTTATTTTAAATAATATGCTTAAGTAAGAAAACAAGCACATGAAAATGCACAGGCAAACTGATAAAGACATTTCAGAAGCAGGAGGAATGCAGAATTACAATAAAGAACTTGATTACCACCCAGCTGGGAAGTGCCTCCATCCACTCACATTCCCAAACCTAGAAACCTTTCCTCAGATGTGCAATTTGTATTGCCCTGGGAGCCTGGAGTGCTGCTGCCTTGGTAAAACCTTTACCCTTAACTGAGCTACAGAGCCCATCTCCAACTTCCAGATTACCCAATGGTCTGAGACAGCTAAATTATAGACCTGCTTTGTGGGATCCAGGTAGGACTGGTAAAAATTAGATTCTAGAAATGCTCACCATAATTCCTGTCCTCTGAACAGTTAAGATCCATTCGTTCTCCCTATGAAACTGAGTATCTGTAGTGCAACCCTCTCAAATCAAACACAAATCTCTGCACTTCTGTCAGTAGCAGCTACTGATTAAAATCACAGTTCTGGTTTCCTGTGCTACATAATCCTGCTACTTCATTCTTAGACCTACTTTTCTTAGCACACTGTATCCATTATACTGATGTTGTCCCCATTTTTCTAAATTTGTGATTTTTCAGCAGCCTGATAGCATCTTTCTTGGAGACAGTCTATCTTTCTGTGAAAGGGATCTGTTTGTCATAAAGAATTGAGTGTCTTTGAGAGTTACATGTATCAAAGTTAACTGCATTAATTAGCTTGTGCTGTACTTGTAAAGTGATCATAATAATACTTATCATGATCTAAGTACCATTATCTCTGTTTTGCAGATAGTGGAACTGAGGCACAGAAAGGCAAAGCCCAGTGCAGGGCTCTTGAGCTGGCCACACTGCTCTTATGTCCCATGTCATTAAAAGAGTAAGCAACTTAGAGAAGAAGCTATCCAAGTAAACTATGGATGGCTCTGACCTGGGAATAAGAAAAGCTTTCTGGGAAGCTGTAGGACAATTGCTGGGCTTGTCAGGCCCCGTATTCTGGAATAGAGGACTGCCATTTATCTCAGAGGCTATTTTACCACCTAAATTGTTAAACTCCCCTGGCTTGCTATTTTACCATTTACACTGGTGAAGCCAGTAATAAGCCTTATGACTTTTTAACGATAATTTGATGACTCGCAATCCATCACCAGCTGAGTGTCTCAGTGGATTTTCCTCTTCTGATGCTGTAAACAAAGATTCTCTTCACAGTTTGTCAAAACATAGCCTTTAGTGTATTCAGCCTCCAAAAATGTAACTTTCTTGGACCTCTCATAGATAACAGACCAAATTTCAGATCAATTATAGGATACAATTTTCCTGAAATTGCACCTATACACTAATGATGGTATACATTGAGGTGGTTCTTTCCATTCACTGTGTTTTATACTAGTAGAGAAGAGAGATGTTAGAGTCCACGTAGTGAGATGAAGCAGAGCAATCAAACCTAGATGCTTCAGGCACTCAGATATTCCTACACTTCTTGTTTTATGACTCAATGAACCATAAATAAAAAATCAGACCTTTCTTTTTTTAATTGGCTGTTTGAAGATAGGATTTCTTGGGGAATCACTGAAACACCAAAGGCAATAGATGGCTGTGTTGCTGCCCTTACACAGATCTTCAGAGATTTTCATAGGCTTCCTCTGACAGCCAAGTGTGAGGAAGTTGACACCTTTGCATTTTCTTCTTCTGAGCTGTAGCTGGTATTGCAATTGATTCACTCAAAATCAATATGACCATCTTGTATGATGATCGCAAGTACTATTTGCTATCTTTTAAAATTACAGTTTCTCTCTGTTAATGTGGCACACAGTAATAATTAGATGAAGTATGTACTTCATAGAAAGCAATCGTTTCAATCTAAGCCAGCTGAACAAAGCATTGTGGTCATCTGCAAAATGTTTGCAATCTATACCAGTACCATTCATATAAATTTTCATATAAGATTTCCAGAAAGTTTGACACTGCAGTTGTCTCCTGTGAAAAGCCCACAGGAATAAAATAATCTGACTACCTTCCAAGGAATTCAGAGTTGCTCTCCTTAAAAACCCACTATAACTCCAAGTCCTCAATTCTGTAGGACAGGCTGTGCTGAAGACTCTAGATTGATTATGCTGCTAATGACGCAGGAGGCGCTGCTGCTGTTTGTTTATTCTGAGATTAGCTAAAATTAGAAGTTGACCCTGTGTTCCTGAATTAATTTAAAGGCAAAAATACAAATTACTGATTCTGATGATGTTTCTGGAAATACAGTCTCTGAAGTCTGAGCTCAGAAGCTATCTTCCTTGAGTCAGTTCTTAAACTATTTTGAAATGAAAGGTGCCTAGGCCAGTTGATATATATGAGCAATAACACTAGAGCAATTTCCAAGGTAACTCCTTAACATTGTATGTTGCACATCAGATTTTGAAAGATTAAGAGGATATCAGAGCTTTGTTTAAAATGCTTGAAAACACCTGAATAAATTCAGTATATGTTAACCGGACAGACCTTGGTCTATTGACTGTTTGGCTGTAACAAAAACACATGGTGTTGAAGAGCTATTCTTTGCATCTCTGGGTGGTCTTGATATCTAAAAATTGAATAGAAGGAACAGGGAATACTGTATCTTTGACAGCAATAGGTAAAGATTAATGTATGTAAGGTTTAAGGTACTGAACTTGAAACACTGGGAAAGGGTCTGGTTTTCTCAGTGGGTTCCGAGATAAACTGTACTCTAATCAATACTCAGTTCTGAAAATGTAAGCTGATTTTAGAGTATTCAGATACACCTTGATGGAAACCCTTTTGAAAAAAAAAAAAAAAAAGAAAGTAGCTGAAATGGGCTACATC
The DNA here is from genome assembly GCA_024611195.1 of Ceyx melanurus. Classification (NCBI taxonomy): domain Eukaryota; kingdom Metazoa; phylum Chordata; class Aves; order Coraciiformes; family Alcedinidae; genus Ceyx; species Ceyx melanurus. Next base: position 25,085 of record JANHGL010015158.1, on the reverse strand, counting down.
TAATTACTCTGTGTGTGTGTGTGTGTGACATTATTTTATAGCATAGGTAAAATAAAATAACATGAATGTATATAAGTCATGACAAAGACAATATTTATTTTTTTATGTTTGCAATACCTTCCATTCTAGACTGTCAGAGACATTTATAAAGATTTTACTCCAGGCACCAACTGGCCAGGAGATGGTGTTAGTGGTGTACTATAAACAGACAACACGTGACACAGACAAGCAAAGTGGCTCACTTGTGCCTGTGAACTCCAGTGAAAACCTCTCACCCTTCTCTGAGTGCTGCCTCATCTCTCGGACTGTTCAGTAGCGTGTTCTGGTCATTTGCATTATTCATAATAATTACTATTTAGTGTTGCTGTTTCAATATGGCAAGCAAGCAACAATACAAAGGCAAATATCCTTGATTCTTTGGGGACACATTCATTATCTAATGAAATTGATAATTTATTATCCAGTAGTTTAAAATACAACAGATAAAAGTATATCTTACTTAGGAGTAATATTATTATCAAGTAATTTAAAATAGAGCAGATAAAAGTATATATTACTTAGGAGTAGCAGATGTGAGTGAAATAAATTCAGTCATTCAGATATTTTTTACTTCCCTTCCAAGCCTTAATCTTGTGGCTAGTTAAAAGTAGTTTTGAAAGATGTTCCTCTTTGGGACAAAAAATTCCACCCTTACTCCTTCGACTCCTTTGACTCCTATTTCAGCTGAGATCCTTGATTGCAGAGTGACCTTAAACATTTCAGTCTGCTTTTCTATCAGCATTGTTCATCCCTATGCCAGATCATTTTTCCACTTTTTATTCTTCATTTTCCTCTTGTAGTTACAACCTTGATGGTCTGTTCAATCTGCCACTAAAACCACACTGTCTGCAGTTGTTACTATGTAATGCCACCTTCTGGCATTGTGGGCTGGCTTCTCATCTTCACACCTACTTTGGGTATGTTTCCTCTCCCACCACTTATGTTCAGTTACCACTTTTCATTGAACTCAGCAAACACCGATGCTCATACGGTCTCCTTTACTTCATGACTTCGCCTGTGCTACTGCAATATGCCTGTATGTGAGATTTTGTTTGTAAATCTTTCAACATGCCCTCACTTTGTGCAGGGTTTCAGTACTTTGTCATTTCTTGCTTGTTCTTCTGCCTCTGCTCCTCCAGGAAAAGGCTCTGCAGGCAGGGACACAGTAGTTGGTGTTGAGCAGTCAGTGGTATTCAGCTAACATGAGTCCTTGGCACCACACTGTTGCTGTGATCCCAGTTTATTTGTGCACTTTATCAGCTCTTTTAATCCCACCCAAAGAAGGAAATAAAGGCTCTCGTGCTTCTTGTGTTACTGCCTGGACCCTTTAGTTTCAGTCTAACTATTCTTTCTTGAAATGAAGTGAGGAGGCCAGGTATAGCCTGAGTTTTGCTGCTCAGAGACCCCAGATGCTCAAAGAAGAAAAAGGGAAACTGTACCTTGATGTTTTTGTTCTTCAGGGAGGTTTCCAAGCCTCTAAGTGCCAGGGGAACTACCTCAGCCTTCCCCGATGCATGGACTGTCCTTGCCTCTCATTTTGCACAGATACGCAAGAACAGGTAGCTCCTCTTGTCCTCTTATCTCTTATTTTTCTGTCCATGCCAAAGTTGAGGGCATCCTGACAAGTGGACAGTATAGTTCTTGTGCAGGGACATGCCCTGATATTAGTATCTAAATGCAGCATATAGTTGTGTTATCTACAATAGTTATTATCTTTTAGATTTAACATGCTGGACAAAGTGTCCTAAATGGCCTGGGAAAAGAGCCATCAGGTTTAAAGGCCACTGAGATCAATCATGGTGATGTTTTATTTATGTGCTTGACTATTGTGATGGTAATGGATTTTTCAGCTTTGCCAGTATGCTTTAATTTTAAAATTTTATTTTATTTTTAAAAAATTACATAGCTATTCTATTCAAACCTTCCTGTTTATGGTCAAATAACAATTCTAGGGGGATTTGACACCTAAATACCTTTACAAAAAACCTATGATCTAAGTGATTTTGATGGCTAATTCACATTTTCAAAAGAAGTTATTGAGGAGTCAAAATCTAGTGATTTTTGGGATTGCAAAACTCCTGGTCCTCTTTCCACTATTATTAAGCTCTGGAAGCTTCACCATCTATACTTGCCAAATAAATCTATTGCACTACATACAGAACAGCTTTTAAAAAATAGCTCCTGTCCTTAGCAAAGTACCTTCTCCAATGATACTTTGCCTGCAGTAAGACTAATTTACAATGAGGCTGTAGAGCCCACCATGTATTCTTCCAAATGGTCTCCATCCTGCAAGTACAAGGGAGCCTCCATCATTTCTCAGGGCATTTTAGATTTCTTACCCTGAGCAGACTAGCAGAGACGGACATTCAGAAAAGCAGTGTTATTTAAAGTTATTTAAACATGAGAACAAATAAGGAGATAAAACTACGTTCCATCAGGACATCATATCTATAGAATATTGTCAATATTTCTGTAGAGTTCATTATTTCAGCATTTCATTAAAATTCTGCAGAGAATTGATGTGGAAATACTGCAGTGTTCTTCAGGATGGGAATTCTGAAATGTGGTCAGGTGTGCTTACAAAGATGGAAGCACTTCTTGCTTTGGAAAGTCTTTTGTCACCCCAGAATTCTCTGAAGCAGAAGTATTTTCTCTCAAGAATTATACAGACTGAATTTTTTACTTAGGAAAGGTGGAGGGAAACATGTACTTATTCAGTGTGTTTCTTTTTAAAGACTGGTCTGTGAGAAATTGAAAAGTCCTGTGTGTGTGAGTGAAATTGTACTTGAATACAAAGGAGAGTTAATACAGATTGGGAAAATTTGTGTATGAGAATGTGAGAAAGCAGGAAATAGGCAGGTGTGCTTTGATTACACACATCTATGAAATCCTAAGGAAAACAGCAATAGACTTCAGGAAATATTTAATCAGTGGTTTGACCATACCTGCAGCTCAGGCTTGGTAAATAAGTGACTACTCAAGGTAAGGATGTCAGAACAGGAACATTTTTAACAAGCTACTGACAGTTATTTTAAATGGACCTTGTAGCCTCATGCCTCTCTTAGATATAGTGTTAAGAAATTCCTTGGATGTCATGGCACCACATTGTTTCCAAATATTTTATTATTTTGACCAGGCTGTCTTTGAGATGAGAAGTCTGTTGACTTCTCATTTAATTGCTACAGGTAGGATACCCTTCAGGAAATTGCTGTCCTCATGCCTGCTGGGATTTCTGTTGTTGTAGTGATGAGGCTTTTCAGACATAGTTTTGGAAAAAAACCCTAAGGTTATCATTCATATATAATTATGATAATGAATTATGATGGCTTCAGTTTTCCTTCCTGTAATACCAATGGAATATCTGTATGCACATCCACAATATGATGAGTCTTTAGGTGGCATTTACAGTAATTATATTAATTAGTGAGGTGTTAGGGTGGTATTACTACTTTATACCCCTTGTACTGACTATTATGATAGCCCATGAGCAAGGACAATATTTACCTTTATTTTGGTGAATAGGATATGAGAGTTATCTGGGAAGAGGATGGTTTTAGCTGGACTATGAGTGCACCTGTGGCTGTGCAGCAGTGGGACTCATGTCCAGTCATCCAAAACAACCAGTTCTGCAGCATGACAGCCTTTATTTTCTTGTGCAGACATATTGAATGTGAAACATTTTTCTGAGAAATTGGAAGAAATTCAGGAAATATAAAACATTTTGCATAAGCTGACTACCAGCATTAACCTAAGTGCCTGATTAAGACTGTGCTTGTGTTCTGCAATTGTAACTTTTCTAATTTTGCTTTTTACCAATTGTTTTTTTCATTTTCCATACTTATGAACTTAATATTGTTAATTGAATCCATTTAGACAGAAAATAAAGTAAGGAGTCCTATTGTTTTTCTTTTATATTGACAAACTCCTTTTTTGTTTTCGTCACCATTATGGTGTGTATGGGTATAATATACATTATAATTTTGGAAGATGGAAAAAGTCCATTTTTTGTTCATTTCCCTCTCACTGATAATGTTAAAAAAACTGCAGGATTGGCATAAACATTACAGTTGGCTGAATGGCCCTGGTGACACCTGAATCACAGTTAAAACAGATTTTGTTTTACAAAAGGCAAAGAAAACTACATAGCCTGGTTTATAGAAGGACTTGAGAATGATACATGTACACATGAAGAATTTGGGTGTCAAAGCAAGTTGAATAATTCTGGAGTGGTCTGGTGATCTCTGAGGCAAAACAGAATTCAACAGCTGTGTGCAGACCCTGATAGTTCAAGAAATTTCATTTTTAAAACTCTGCAGAATGGTTTCCTTTAATCATTGTGGAAAGCTCTGAGAGGCAGAGGTGAAGGAGAAAGGGTCAGGCTGATCAGTCAAGGCACTAATTAGGGTCAAGGTCTCTTGACAAAGTTAATAAGTTTCTAAATAGTCAACTAGCAGCTGGTACAGAGTGGAAGAATAGTCACCCTCCGCATCCTGCTTTTATTTCTGCCCTAAAGGGAGAGATACCTTTAGAAGGTATGTGGTCAAAAGTCTTCTACAAGGAAATAGCTGCTTCTGTTGTGAAAACCTCTTCCTTACACAATGCAAGGGAAAATTTAAACATATCTTTAGCCTCCTGAGATTGACGATAACTTGCACGAGTACCCTTGAGTGTTATTGCAGTGCTCAGGATAGGACATTTTGACTGATTTTAGCTCTCCAGGTCTCTCTGTCCCTGTGTCTGGCTATACTTCTGAAAGTGTCTGGCATGACTGATCTTGTTTGCACTTCTCCCCCATCTTTGTATGCCATCTTCCTGACCTTGTTGGGCAAACATTGCACTAACACAGCTTTTGCATAGCATTCATTTGTTTTTGAAAAACATCAAAAGGCAACAGAAATGCAAGCAGGTAAGTGAATGAGGAAAAGAAATAAGATGTAGGGCCAAATGAGCACACAGCAAATGGGGGTAAGCTCTTAGCACAGACCAGAAAATTACCATGGAGGGGCGTGGGCTCCTCACTGAGAATGTGGTGCTGTGTAGATAGGTTGTCCTGAATCAGGACAGAGGTGCATACCTGTTGTGCATGTGTTCAGTTGTGGGTGTAAGTACACCCATCAGCTAAGCACACACCTGCAGATATGTGACACAACAGTGCGCCTCCAGTAAGGATTTGCTCACTCGGGTTCTCTGCAACAGAAGGGTCTGGTCTTTCTTAACTGCTTGCACAGTGGACTTGACCTCATCTATTTTTCCCCCCCAAGACTCTGTGCTACTCATGTCTAATAGGGATTTAATAAAATGCATGGTCTAAGTAAAATATTTTATCTGCTATGAGATTCCCTTTCATTTTCACCATCTTACCACCTGGTGGACCTACATCAGGAAAGACCAATGCATTTCTTTCTAGTTTGAAGTGTCATTTCTGTGATGGCTCATTTCTGAGTCACATCTTTTCTAATCACTATGCAAGTAACATTGATTTAGCAACAAGCAATTAAAAACCCCCAGAATCCATTTGGCCCACACTATCAATTGTGATTCCAGGACTGTAATTAAACCTCTGAATTAATTCCCCAGTGATGTGGTGGCATGTCTTTTGCTGTTCTTGTTGAAACAGCCCATAGTGGTAGCTTATGTTTTGTGATCTTAATGATGGAGACACTGGTTGTTTCCAGAACTCCTTTTTGAAAAAAAAATTTGTCTTCCACCTTTAAAATGTATAGCTGTTAATTTGCTTATAGGTTTTACTTCTGCTTTTTTGTGATAGTGGTTGTTTTGTCATAGATGTAATGGCCTAAAGATACTGTTACTTATCTTCATCATTCTCTTGTAAATGCTTTTGGAAAATAATCTTTGGATCAGGACCCTGGTTAGTGGACCATATACCTCATGGCCAACAGCCATATAAACTGGTTATATGAACGGGATATAGCTGACTGTATGGACACAATTTAATGAACTTCAATATTGTTCCTTTTAAACTGGCATATGAAAGGGAATTGCCAGTGAATCATGTGTTATTTGCAGATTATTACTATTCAGAATCTGGTGCCAATGAAACGGATTTATTTTCTGTTATTACTGTATTATTCATTGCATTGTGCAATAAATACATTCCAAACATTGAGTAGTCCATGGATAGGAATAAATCCTGTTACATTCAAGTATATACATGCTATCTGCTAGCCCTGTACATGGAATCAGAAGTCTTGTCTAGTTTCTTTGAATTTTTCATATTCTGCTATTAGTACTTTGATGTAATTTTTTTTTTCATTTTTGATGCTAACTTTGGAAAAATTACTTGAATAGAATATCTTTGACTTTGTTCTGAAACTCATCATGCTCACTGGGATCTCTTGTGTATTTTTGAGCTCTGGGTGTCTTTTGACAGCTGCATAAACTCTTGGGGGGATGTAATTTCCCCTCAACTTTCCAACCAGGATTCATCAGTTCAGGTATGTTTATTTTTGTATTGGTTACATTTTCTTGGGTGTAGAAGACAGAATTGTTCTGTGTTATGCAGAACAATTCCTGTTTCTTGCAGCTTGTGTTTAGACTGGAGGCACTTTGGGAACTTTGGTGCAGTACAAAGTCCTTTTCATTCACAGTCCCTGTGCTGGCATTCAGCTAGTATGGAGAGCTGGGCAGAGCTGAACATAATTAAGTGCAGTGAGGGCAAGTGTAGGCTCCCTGCACCTGGGGTGCAATAAGCCCGTGCACCATTACAGGTTAGGGGTTGACTTGCTGGAAAGAAGCCCCAGGGAGAAGGACCTGGGAGTCCTGGTGAACAACAGGTTAATCATGAGTCAGCAAAGTGCCCTTTTAGTCTTATGGCTTCCTGGGGTGCAGTAGGAAGAGTGTGGCCAGCATGTTGAGGGATGTTCTCCTCCTCCTTTATTCTTCCCTGGTAAGGCCATATCTGGAGTACTGTGTTCAGTTCTGGGTTCCCCAGTTCAGGAGAGACAGGCAACTTCTGGAGAGAGTCTGATGGAGGGCTATAAAGATGATCTTGTAAGTATATAAAGGGTGGGTATCAAGAGGATGGGACCAGTATATTTTCAGTGGTGCCCTGTGATAGAACAAGGGGCAATAGGGACAAATAAGAACACAGGAAGTTCCACCTAAACACAAGGAAAAACTTCTTTACTGTGAGGGTGATGGAGCCCTGGAAGAAGCTGCCCAGAGAGTTTGTGAATTCTCCTTCTCTGGATACTTGCAAAACCCTGGATACAATCCTGTGAATCTGCTCTAGGTGACCCTGCTTTGACCTCTTTTGGACTAGATAATCAGGTAATCTCCAAAGGACCCTTCAAACTCCTGTTCTGGGATTCTGGGCCTTCCTGTTGAGTTCAGTAGGGATTTGAGCAATGGTTTCTATAAAACAGCTTTCTGATCCAACTTGAGACTACTCAGAATCAAATCCCACTATTGGTTCCATCAAAGCTCAGTCAGTGCTGGCAGGGTCAGTCTTGTAGAAGCAGATTCTGCCATCCATTTTACAGAAAAGTAGCCAGCAACTCATGCAGTTTTGCACTGATTGACATCTTTGGCTTCATGTTAACTCAAGGACGATATGAAAGACATAATTCCATGCAACCTTTGTTTCTACCACCTCTAGAAGTTTTCCCCATTTCCAGTGCCACTCTCTGGGCTGTATTTAAGCAGTGGGGACATAGAACAGTCCCTGGGCACAGATCAAACATGTGATCACAGACTCAGAATACCACCCTGTGCCTTTGGCTGCCCTTCAGCCTCTGCCTTGTATTTTTAGCTTCCAGTATCATTAGTGGAAGAGTTGTCTCCTTTTACTGTATTTGTAGCATAGTGGGTGGATTAGCAGTTCTGCCCACTCCTCCTCTGGTCTGCAGTAAAAATCAAATATTAGAAAATGATCCCTTAATTGTGATTAAGGCAGAAATGTATTTCCTAACACACAGATGACAAGACATCTTTGTTTAAGGGAATTTGTTTGAACTTGCATCCCAGTTTGGATGTCTTTGTCAAACAAGTGCTTCAATCACCAATCTCCAATCTCCTGAATGGATCTCCTCCAAGATGGTATTTATTCCTGTCCAATGTCAGATCCTTTCACTTGTTGTATCAGAGCATACCATGAAGCCCGTAAATTCTGCTGCTGAGCTTATTTAATCATACATCAGCAGATTACCTACAGTTAGTTCCATCACAGCTAGATCATTGAAGATCTTCAGTGGGAGGATAACATCTACTCCAAGGACAGAAACAGATCTGCAGGGAAGGCAGGAGGCCATCTGCAAAGTACTGCTGAACTAGATTTGAGCTGGTTAAACTCTTTGATAAACAGTCTGAAGTTGTTTATAGTTTCATATTTCAAAGTCCAATCTTTGACTTCCTTGAGCTGTTCCAGAGGGTAACTACAAATATCTCATGGCTTTATGTCAGGCCTGTACATCTAAATAAACTCTTAATTTATCTGCTTTGTACTGTATTGTCAAGGCTTCTCAGCTGGGTTGGGGTTTACCCTGCCCATCATTAGAAGTCAGTAGTTTGTTTATATTTGCACTAATCATCTTAAAATAGCTTTAGTTTTAGTGCAGAGAAACAGGGTCCTTCAGAGCCTGTTACAAGCTGAATGTTTGGGGTATTTACTTTGGGTTCAGATTAACTGTACCCTAGAAGTGAATGTTTCTTCCTAGAGATACAGATATAGATATCTAGAGTTAGCTGGATGAAACTTACCCAGTACGTTTGCCCTTCAATCCAGTTCAGCTTTTCCTTAGCCTCTTTGGTAATCTCTCAGTATTAGCAGGACTAAGTAGGATTTAGGATGACTTAGCAATGTTGTAGGAGACACAGAGAAAGCAGACAGAAATGCAGGGTGTGTCAAATAATTTCTAACACTTGTCCAGACATGCAACTCTACTCCTGTTTTGTGTTATTAAAGCTTTTTTCTAAAAAACTCATCCCTTCTAAGTGTACTACAGCAACACCTCCTAAATCATAGACCTTGTAGCTCTAGCACATGGCCAGGGAGACAGAATCACAGCTCCCCTTGGGCTAGAGCTGGGGTTACAATATTGTGGTTAAAATATATGCAATATTGTCCCAGATGGTTAACTCTAGATTAAGAACCCACAAGGGTTTTCTGTGTTGCTATCAGACTTTCCCACCTGATCTGTTTTCACTCAACTGAGTACCTACTAGTCATAGTAGATCTTATCATATCAGCAACTAGATTGTCCTAGACATTGGTATCTAATAATCTAAGTTCTTGTGAGGATATATTTAAGGAGATTGAAAACTGAATCTTCTGATATGAAGTGAGGTGTGTCTATGCACCCACCTTGTGACTTGAAAATCAAAATGAAATGCACATAAAAAATAGAAGCCAAGGGACATAACTGAGGGTGACAATAAAGGTCAAGAATATAGGAATAAAATCCGGAAGGTCAATATATATTTGGGAGGGTATAAAAAAAAACAAGAAAAGATTCCATAATTAAATGTAAAGGAAAGACAAAGGTAAGTTAGAAGTTTTGCTATTTAACATTAAACAACATCAAATAGCAGATGATAAGAAAGTGAAATTGAAGGCTTTCAATATAAAAGTTAGTTGTGTCCAGAAGGTTAGAAAAATTAATTGTAACTATGTGGTAGGAGCTTAAGTCAGAAAACAGAAAGAACAGGTTAAATATTTTCAAGCATGCATACAGAAATAACCAGAATATGAAAAAAACTGCTCTAGGATATTTATAATTAGCAAAAGCAGTCCCGGAGTTGTTAGTTATCTCTGGTAGTTGTAGTAAAAGAAGACATAACATGTTTCAGCTTTCTCAGCATCATTCATAAGTAGATTACCATCTTCACTGAGTAGTGAACCTACTTTTTCCTTCCTTTTATTCATGCACAGCTTTCTTCCTTATTGCCTTTTATGGTCCTTGCACCTTGAATCTTATTCTTTCCAATATACACATCCACGGGTTGAAATGGAAATTTTAAATGCCTGTCATGGACGTTTAGACATGCTGGTGTAAAAATGTGAGAACTCATTTCCTCTCCATGGAAAGTTCTGAAGTATAGAATGGCAGCTACCAGGTGATCGCAGTTGCTGTAGAGAGGTGTCTACTGCACTATATTGCTGTTAGATTTACATTGAATGCTTGTAGATTTTTGTTACTCCCACTGCTGTATAGTTAATATACATGTAGCTACATAAGCCTGCCATTAAGAGGACTGAAACCATACATGCATAATGAGTTGGAAGTGAATTTCCAGTCTTGCACCATGGCTCCTGTGAGTAATACGTATGTCATGGGTCTCTTCAGCATCAGTGTGATTCTTCTTCTGAGATAGGACAGTTCACATGAACAAATGTTCAAGGGTCAGGACTTGAATTTATATCTATATTATCTATGAATATTTTATTTTTTTGTTGCCACAAACTGCCCTGAATGGCTGAACTTATTGGAATTATCATTCATGTGTATGAGCAATTCTGTCTTTGTAAATAGAAGAGAAAAAAGTTAGTCTGTATTCGGAGATTTGTCCAAAGATTTCTAAGAGAGAAAACTGAAATGCTTGTCTATTCAGGTCTCCGCAGATACATGGAGAGATGCATTTCAATGCATGAACTTCTATCTCAGACAAGGACAGATGTGGCAGAACATAATACCTAGCCAAGGATCCCAGCACAGGGAGGAGAATGAAGGCAGGTAGCATTAAAACTACATCTTTCCTAAAACACAGTGACATAATTAATAACACTATTAAACTGTGAGCTAATCCTTCATCTCCATAAGGCATTATTGCAATATTCCTGAGCTACATCTTCATTTTTAATCAAGTGTTTGGGTCAAAATTACTTATATTACTAATATTACTTCTATTTTTGGATTAATTGAGAGATAAACAACTACAAAAATTCCCATAAAGAATAACTTTATATAATACTTGCCATATATTCTTTAATGCAAAACATTCTACCAGCTCTAGGGCAAGACTTTATTACAACCTGTTAAAAACAGTTCAGAATTTGTTGTCCCTTACATCTGACTACACCATATTAAGGTTCATATATTAAATTAATCTAAAAGCTCACAATGGTCACAGCTGAAATAGCCAAGATATTCCAGCATGAAGATATGAAAAGCTGAGTCCATAACTTCCCAAAGTCATCTGAATTCTGTGAAATTGTGTGTACTGTGTGAAGCTATCTAGCACTGTTGCCATCAATTCCAATCCAACCCCTCTGACTTTTACTAAACTCAAATTGTCACGACTAAAAGCTGGAATTTATTAAATATATGCTGAAAACATCTTTCATGGCACTGCTTCAGTGGTGCTGCTTCAGGAAGTGTCTTTGGCATCTGGAATTTCGCCTTTCCTTCTTGTATGCTTTTCCTTTGGTACTGTTACTTCTCACAAGATTTTGCCTAGGTATTTATAACATATCTCTGTGACTTTAAAACCAAGAAAAAAAAATCAAAGTTGCTTTAGAAAATGAAATGGTTTAAGAAAACATTTTCATAATAAATTCTGAAACAAATTGATGTTGATTAAGCCTATTGAAAATGAACACATTATTGAAAATGAACACATGGCATCAGTAAAGTCATAGAATCACAGAACAGTTTGGGTAAAAGGGATGTTTAAAGGTCCAACTCCCAAATGATGGGTGATACAGTAATGCATAATTTTAGAAGGCTAGCATGTTACTTTTCATTGCCAAGTGCCGTCCAAACCCATTATTAATTTTGAGCAATCAAGCCTTGCCTATTTTTTTTGGCTACCAAGGCCCGTGAAGCTGTTAAGTGCTGCACAGGTGATGACATAGGTGTGTGTTAACCAAGTGTCAGCAGATCATGTATTTCTTCCTCTTGTAGGACTTAGTATTCAGCAGCCTTAAGAGCTTCTCCAAATAATAATTAATTATCTTTCCCAACATCCTACCAGGTTGGTATGTATTTTGCCATTTTACAGATAAAGATAATTATAAACATATTAATACTTTCTGATTATATGGTATCAAATTGGAATCATTGTATAAAAAGCATTTTTCCTTCACTTGTGGCAAAGCAGATATACAGGGTTTATAGAGAAAGGGGCATACAACGTGTCACTCAGCCAGCCACTGATGGGTACCTCTGCAGGAAATGCTACCAGGTGACATCCAACCATCAGCCTGAACTTACATCATTCATAGTAGATGTCAGTATGCCTGTGGTCCATGCAAAAATCTCACTGCTGGCTTGTAGTAAATTAATAAGATCTTGGGGATAAATCTTAATGAATACAAACAGGTATATTTTGCTTCTAAATCAGTTTCAGGTAAAATGCTGCTTTAAAGCACGTTCTTAGAGTTTACCTTTGAAAACCTAAAGACATGTATAGGTTATTGACATCTTCCTCTAATAGAAATGAACTCAATTTCATGACCACATGGGCAATAGGGGAAATACAATCTTACTGGGCACTCTACGATTAAAATGACTGCCCACAAAATATAAATGTAGAAGTCTTGTTATTTGTCTCAACACCCATAACTGGAGAGCATTTGATGTGCATCAAAAAAAAAGATGCTATAAATCAAATACCAGTTCATTTCAGCCGTTGGTTCGTGTCCAATAAAACCTCCAAGATGGACTATTTTAGAATAAATGCTCAAGAAGCTATTGGATACTTTGGGAATGGGGTTAGGTATTGATTTATAAAGAAATGGTTGGTAAACACCTTCTACTGATCAAGAGCTTGTGAAGCTTGTGCAATGATCTGTTCTGCTTCAGTCTTCTGACCTGGGATAACCCATGTAATCTGTCCACCCTATTTGAGTGTTGTAAGAATAGCATATGTTCCTATATATTCTGGCATCACAGTAATGGGAGCTGTGTAAATGCCTTGGCAAGACAAATAAAATTGCAGGGGACAGAGATCATCCCTGGCACATCTCCTGAGTACCTCCCCTCTAAATAAGCCTCACGCTTCTTCCAGCTATATTTTATTTATGCCCTTGTTCATGACCACGCATTTGGCAGGATTGGCCGGACAGGGTAAGACACTGGTTATTTTGTCATTGTTTTTTAGCATAAAGGAAAAGAAAATATAGTTAAAGTTGCCCATAGAGTGCTCAGGATGTGCTTGCAGGCAGAGGGAAGGGTGAGGGAAAATAAATTGTTCTCTGGTGTCTTAAAATGGACAAAGTGAAATTAATGACTTGGGCAGAGCAGGCTTATTTCTTTCAGACTCAGTGACTGCTTTACAGTTATCTTTTAATGTGTTCCTTTTTTGTTATTTTTTAATTGAGGAAAAGAAATCCAGGATTAAAAATAAGTCTGTAGAATGATGATTTGTTTTTATGTTTGTTAAGGTAATTCAGAAAAGAGTAAATAAATACTTAATCACATTTCCCAGATTATTCTCTGCTCATAGACCCTTAGTTTGTATGCAAAGGTTTTAACCCTGATTGTAGATAAATGGCAGTTTCCCAATAGCAGGCAAGGAAAGAAAGTAGTCTGTATGCCATATACTGGGTTCCAAAATGTAGGTGGTAGAAACCACTTTAGAAACCTGTTTAATTAAGGAAAAAATTATGTTCCTGACCAACATAATTATAGTGTTTTCAAGCATGACAGAGGTGGATGTAATTTGTAGCAGAACATCACATTGAGGAAAACACCTTGTTCAAAAAAATACATGCTTTGGTGATTACTCCCATTGATACCACTGTTCTCTAAAGGGCTTTGACAAATGAAATTTATTATTAATTAGGGAATAAACACAAATATGTTGTGGTAAATTGAATTGTTGACATATGAGCAAAACTTATTTTTATTATTTTTAACTGGGAATTTAAATGAGTGAAAAGGCGTATTATGAATGTTTATTTTCCTTTTTTTTATGCCCCCAGAAAACCCAAACCCAAACCAAACCAAATCCACAAAAAAAAATTAAATTAAACAAACTCCAAAAAACTATCAAACAAATAAATAAGCAAACAAAAACCTAAGCCTTAACCTGGATAATCATGGAAAGAATGTACCTTATAAAGCTGCAGTTTGACCTTATTCTCCATTAAATGCTGTCTTCCTGGGTCTCTCTCTCCGCCATGTTTATGTTCTTTCAAAAACAGCAAACAATGCTATTCCTCACAAGCAGTAGGATATGACTCTTAGGGTACAAGTTCACATCCATGTCTTTTAATGGCCCTGCTACTTTGCACAGCTCCTGCCCCTGCCTCAGTTATTCCTCCCACCCTTCTGCTGCTGTAACAGTTGGACTTGCATCTGCAACATGATGGTTTTGATGAAAACATATTTTTCAGGTAGATTGTTTCCCCCATCTAACTCACTGCACACCTCACATCTGAGGGATATATTTTGTCACTAGAAAGTTTTCACCAAAAAAACCTCAAAAGAATGACGTTTCTTCTTGCTGTTGAGAGAAGAGGAAAAAATGGAAAGGGTGAATCAGGAGAGCGTAGGTTTTTGGGTGATTCTTAAACCTGGTCTTTGTTTTTTTTGCTGAGCAGGATTTTCAGTGACTGAATGAATATACTGAAGTATTTTTAAGTTATTATGTTTGTAGAGGTGGAAGCCTAAAAACAGGAGACTTGGGAGGGGAAATAAAACACCTCCTTAAGACTAAACTTGGATGAGTAGATTCCTTCCAGACTGTGAGAAAGGTAAAAAACAAACTTCAACTTCTTTCAGCATTCCTGTCTCCCTAAACACAGCCCAATTCTGTGTGCCCTATTAATCTTACTACTTACTTCTGCTTGAATATATTTCATTCAAGCACGTTACCTCTTAAACCATTCTGAACACCTCAGTCAAGGAAAGAGGCAATGATACAGATTAAAAAAAAAAAAAAAAAAAAAAAAAGTGCTGCAAATGTCTTCTTGTAGGCTTTACGATAAATACTTTTCTAAAGGTGTAATGTAGTTAAACTGTGATAAACTGCACATCTTTCAAAAAGTATTTCTATCCACATCGTTTTGTTTTGTCCTGCATGCGAGTCTTTTATAATGGCTGAGGAAAAAAAAATCTCTTCTGTTGTACCAGTAGAAATTTGGAGTCATTCCCATTTCTACTTATGTAAGTGGCCAGAATCTCCCCTTAAAATAGTCTGTATAACACTTAAACTTCTGCAATATGAAGTATCTAAAAGGAGTCTTGTAATGCTCTTTTGGAACAAGTTGAAATTTATTTATCAAGAAATTACATCAACTCTAAAAATATTCTGAAGATACTACAAAGATAATATAATTCCTTGAATTTAGAATATATGTATCTAGAGGCATGGCTGTCTGAATTTTGACATAGATAATATAATTCCTTGAATTTAGAATATATGTATCTAGAGGCATGGCTGTCTGAATTTTGACATACTCTGTGACCTAAGTTAACACCTGAGATAAAAGTATTGCCTGAATTAACAGTTATTTTTAAGGGACACTAATACAATTTGTGCACAGAGAAATGGACTATGTTCTTCACCTGCACTGAATTTGAGAAAGCTGCAAGGCCCTGGCATCATGAAGACATACTCAGACATTAAATTCTAAGCATATGAATAGTGAGTGAAAAACAGGATGATGGGAGGAGAGATGCCCAAGTAACCACAGTGCACAGAAGCGATCTGTTTGCTAATGACCTGTTTGTTTTAGACCAAAAGTTTATTATTGCAGTCAGTAAAGATATGAGTTGAACTGCACACACATTTTTTGTCAGTGTTGGTCAAAGTTTGTATTAGAAGATTCTGAAGGATAGAAAGTTTACAATAAAAAGCCATTTTGTGGTAAACTCTGTATTAAGGCTACCAGCAACAGAAAGGCAGAGCATCCCTTGAAATGCATTTAACATGAAAAAAATCCTCCACTTTTTCTGAAGGTAGAATTTGCTTTCTGGCACTGCTTTGATGATTACTCAAGATCCTGTCTGTGCCATGGATTTTCATCTATTGGTGCTGTTTGCTTTAAGTTGTGTAACTGCCTCCTAATACCTGTTACGTAAGGAAGTGTAGTTTGCAGCTCCATGAGGTGTTCCACCAATCACAACTGATAATGTAAGCATAGTTTCAAAGGTTACTCTCGGTTGAATTAATTTTACATAAATTAAAATTATCCCCACATAAGTTAATAAAGAAGTTTGGTTAATACAGAAGTGTACGGTATAAATTGAAATAGAGCTCAGAAAGTAGGTAGGTGTAGCTGTCCTGCAATATAGTATGTAAGTTTTGTGATAGTCTAACCATAGAGCAGTATTCATACCATATCCTGCTCAGGGTGGGAGTTTTGTTATTCACTTTCAACATGCCATGATTTTACCCAAAGGATCTCAGACCATGTCAGCTAAAACTCAGTAACATGTAGATAGAAATTACATCAGAAGAGGATATAGTCAACATTCACAAGGTTTGTATTTTTTATTTTATACTAAGTTTACAGTTTGCCCTCATTTTAACTAGGCTAGGTCATGATCTGTACTGAGGAAGGAGAGTCTAAAGATGTCTTGGATATTGCACTAAATACAGAGTTTAGCCTGTAATAGAAGAGATTGAAGAAAATGGATATGGGGAAAGGAATCTTAGTTTAGCAAAAATGAAAAAAAAAGTAATTCAATCTAAATTAGAAGGATTATAAACAGAGTTGCAGATTGAAATGTTTTTGAAATAACATTTACCTCCTTTCCTTCTCTAATATTATCACCTTTCTAAATGATTAATTTGAATTCCCATAGCTAACATCACAGTTTAGATTTCAGGCATTTCTTCATTGGAGCACACCATCAGCATATATTTTCTGGTGATGAAAATGCACATCTTGCTTTGTATGGAGCCTTTTTCAATTCCAAATATTCAGGCTGACCACCTGAATGTGAGATGGGGCACATCTATAGTCAGAAAAATACAGATTTAACAGATAAATAGAACAGAGAAGCAGAAAGACTGGATCATGCTGCTGATCACAGTTGCAGAATGGCATTCAGACCTTTGATCGTGCATTTTTCTGCTTTTAAATTTTGCAGGTACTGAGATATGGATGACTTTTCCTCCAGATCTGCCTGACCTGGATTTTATGAGATTTAACAAGGCTTAGATTAGAAAATAAATTATGTTTCAAAATATGTTGGCTCTCACTTTGCGGGCTGATCAGGAACAGATAACATATCTATGCTAGTGTTTGAAATATTAGTTAAAATATAGTAACTAAGACATTTTTAGCAACAAGTGTTTCTAATGTAAACAAACTATGAAATTCTGCTCCATGTTTCATCATACTGGGATTACGGATGGTACCTCCTCACCCTTAATGATCTACCAGAGGAGCTGAAACTTTATGAGGAATGGCCAGAAATGTCAGGATGATCCTGTGATATAGGTTGGTCTTGAGGCAGATATTTACCCCATAATCTTCTTGGGAGGCTGTTCCAGAAATTACTTCTTAACTGTATAGAAGCCTTCTCCAGTCTCCAATCTGGGAAGTGCTTCCCAAGGTGGTTAATCTTTTTTCCGTTGTTTTTGTTTGTTTGGTTTGGTTTTGTTTGTTTGATTTTTTTGTGTGTGTTTGTTTTGTTTGTGTGTTTTAATGTTTGTTTGGGCTTTTGTTTGTTTGTTTGTTTCTGTTTTTTATTCATTAATTTAGCACATTCTTGAGTCATATAAGAAATACTAAATACTAGCTATGCAAAAAAGCATATCTCAGAAATGTCACAGATGAAAATGCACAGAAGGTTCTTTAACAAAAAAAAGCTGGTGAGGAAGCCCCACTCAGCCTGAGTGGTGGAGCTCACTTGGATCTTGGAGACACTGCAGTAGCACAGATAGATTTTTATGCTAGATCAAGTGGGGTTTTTTGTAAGTTTGTATCTCTAAAAGACAGGTGTTTTAAAGGCAAGAGCTGATATAAACCTTTTTTTGGAACTCAAGGTAAGTTAATTAGGTCCTAATGAGAGGCATCAATAATTTCTCTTCCCCAAAAGACCAGGTTTAAATCACCTCCGTCCTACAACCTGGGGTACTTCACTGCAGGGAATGTCATTTAATCTCTTACTGCAGGCAAAGGTAAAATGAACAAGAACCCTCCATAAACCACTGCTACCTTACCACTCCTGTGGAGAGAACAAAAGGGGGAAGTGCAGTAAGGATAAACAAGGCATATATGATCCTGCATTATCCTAAATCTGAAGGAGCTGTGGAGTCAGTCCTAAGCCTACAAACACTTTTATGAAAACAGCCTGTCATGCTATGGCCCATCTAATTTTCCTGAAGCAATTGTTGGTCATGTGTGAAATACCAAACTGGTAACGTGCTGTTCTTTCATAAAGGTGAAAGGCCAGAGCTGCATAAACATAATTTCTTAGCAAGTGATTATATCCTTTTCAAGACCTCTGGCATTTCAGGTAAATATCCTAGAATAATTAAGCAATTTAATATTTTACTATATACAAATAAACATTATTTCTGTTCTCATGAAGGTATAAGGTGTTTGGGAAAGTATTAGGTTATGCTTCAAAAAAACCCAACTAAGTAGGATTTAAACATTGTGAGTTGAATATCTGTTATTTAGTAACTGAAAGGTGTGCTCTTGCTGGGTCACTTGGTATAATTTTGTTCAACTTATCATTGATAGTTCGTAAAATCTAGCATTGCAATACAATTGTTGGCTGGGTTTTAGAACTTAAGCATATTTTTCTTCAGTTCCAAGATCCAGTAGACACATAAGTGGGAAAAATGCTTTTGTTTGGGAAACATGCTGTGGGAAAATTGCTCAATGTGATTTGAATGTCAGAACTGAAATGTAACAACTGATGTAGAAAAAAAAAAAAAGCTTTTTCAGGGTTCTCGGTTAATTTTGTCATACTGAAACAAAAATTATAGTTTACTTTTTGTTGAGAGTGTTCATGGATACTATTTCATTAACATAAAGTTAATGAAATATATGACAAACTAAAGCCTGCAGACCTTGTATTTCTCAGTAAGACTTAAAACCAACCAACAAACCAAACAGCAGACAACAACAAACAAACAAACAAACAAAAATCTAAACATCTATAGAAAGTTTTAGTTCCTGTTTGCCTTTTGAAAAACCTAAATCAGCAAATCTATTTTGTTCGCTGGTAATTTGGAGCAGGGTGTGTTGCCCTTTGAAGATGGATCTCTGTTCATCTGCAGAAGAGATAATAAAATAGGGGACTGTAAAATATTTGGGTTGTAAAGGGATATATATCAGTCTGCATCAGGATAGTTGCATCAGGTCAGAACAGAAGCCCCAAGACTCTTGATAACACTCTCAAGGTGTTTGCAAAATACGTCCCAAAAATTTGGAGAAAATTTCCCAATGAACAGCTCTTAGGGCTTCTGTGTCTTTTACATTGAGACTCTTCTATTGGCAACTCCTTGATTAAGGTCTTAAATACCTGTAGTGGAGGGGAATGGTGGGACATCATGTGATTCTACACCTGGGCCATATGATGTTGCAAAAACTCTTGTTCACTGGTGGCTGAATGAGCTACCTGTGATCTCAACTTCCAGTACCTACAGTGCTTTAAATTATATTATATGAGTAGTCTTTCTAAAGCCAACAATTGCATAGTAGAGCATACCTGAGCAGTGAAAACTTCCTCCTTTTGAGATACTGACTTGCCTAGCATCTCATAAAAATTAGAGGTTTTCTTATTCCAGAAAAAATTGTAATCCCTCAAGGATGAATCACAGCAAATTTAGTAAGATCACGGTTTTGTGACATGTCAATTTTTTCATTCTTCAAAATATTCCATACTGCCCTCAGCTCTCATTTATTCTTTGGTTGTTTCTTTGGAGGAATAGAAATCAGCTCTGCATTCCTGGAGAGGGAATTTGT
This sequence comes from Ceyx melanurus, assembly GCA_024611195.1. Classification (NCBI taxonomy): domain Eukaryota; kingdom Metazoa; phylum Chordata; class Aves; order Coraciiformes; family Alcedinidae; genus Ceyx; species Ceyx melanurus. The sequence continues at coordinate 5,212 of JANHGL010015158.1, read as the reverse complement.
TGAGAATAAATTCATCTTCTGTCTGTCTTCTCCAGGGTTGCTGGCAACAAGTAGAAGTCCATTGGGCCTGACGTAAAATAAAGCCGTTGGTGAAACTTGAAATATCTGAAAACACAAACCTGAATTTATCCTTTGTGTACCCATACCACACCCCACATACTGATTCTTAATGATTTGTGGATGGATCATATTTTTGATGTATCCAATGATATTGAGGCCCTATATACAGTAAATCAGTTGTCTTGTGTTATTTTTCAGATAAAATCAACTCCAAGTTAAAATATCAGCTTTGCAAATATCCTCAGCAAACAAAAACAGAGAACTAAAATAACCACCTTTACAAAATGTACCCTTTATTCACAGCAGGCGTGGGGAAGCTTGCTTTGTTACAGCAGATAATTGCTTAAGGTCTGAGTGTGGGAGAATCTTGCTCTAAATTCTGTCAGTCACTCTTCCTAAATTAACAATGCCAGCAAGTGCCTTTGGATAGTTAAGTTTTTCTGGTTTGTAGGTAATACAAGTATGTGTGTAATTGCTTATTAGATAAATGGTGCTAAGCTTGCAAGTGTAAAAGGTAGTTATACTGGTCTTAACCCAGTAGTGCTTTCTTTTAGAACAAAAGCCTTTTTTGTACTAATGTAACAAGTTCAAAGGAAAAGCTAGGAGCAACTTGGGCTGAAATGCCCTTATCTTTTAAAAATTACAGTAATAAATATGATATTTGAATGAGAAGAAATTACAGAAACATGATGTACTATATTACATAGGAGGCACTGTACTCTTAATGAATTTTGCATTTGTTCTCAAGATAAGGAAGATGAAACCCAAGATGAAATAGATTTGTCTTGAGCTGAGATACAAAGTACACCCAGACCATTTCTATGTACAATCTTATCCGTCCATGTCATGGCCACTTGCCATTCAAAAATGCTCTTAATACATTGTTCACCAATACTGCTGACATGGAGTTCTGCAACTGCCAAATTGCATATTCATTATTGTTCATAGTCATGTGAGGTCAAGTTCGGTCACTGCAAACAAAGAACCTTTGTCTGGATCTTTATTCCCTCCTCATGCAGTTTTTGGTTTCCTAAGTTTTGTAGAACTCCCTGGGATGAAAGTTTCTTTTTAAAGAGGATGCTGTGTAGTCTTTTGTAAACATGTCTCCATTACTAAAACTGACATCATGGGAATCGCTGAAAGTGCGCTGGGAGAACAGACCCTGGCTAGAGGCGATGTAAAAAGAAGTCCCACTTGTCCTTTTTTCCTCCTCCTCCCCACAGAATTGTCTAGAAAGCAGGTACTTTGTTGAACTCCATTGGAAGCTTCATGAGGAATTTAAACATAGGAGGGACTAACTTCTTTATTATTTGGAAAAAAAATGAGTCCTGCCAGCTCTTTCTCATCTGCAGGCTGCTATGCACAATGTGGTCAGCAGCTTATTCACAGAAAGCCAGGGTTCTACTGATTTGCCATCATATGCAAATTACTTCCCCAGACTCATTGGCATGGTAAACACCTCGGATTAAGAAGTTTAAAAAGATGGATTGCAAAACTTAAGCATGTTCCTGCTCCTACTGAGATCAATGGCAAGACTCCCATTGACTTCAATGGAAGCAGGATGGAGTCTCTTTTTTTCTGGAAGTGAGACCCAGCAGTAGTTGGGCTTTTTGAAGCACATGCAGCTCTGAATGTCTGTTCCTTTAGGGCAGTCCAAAATTTTTCCCATTTTCTTGGTTCCATGGCAACACAATATGACCACCAAGCTCTCAATACTGAAATGAGATTTTACTTCCTAAGCCTGAGGATTTCTACAAGTCTATCCCTTAAAAAGATCTTGCTGAGCTGCATTTGCCATTGGACTAATTCTGCATTCTTTTCAGATGAGTGACAATATTATCTCTATTATAAGCCAATAACTTTCTGAGGTTAGAAGAGGAAGAAAAAGGTTTCCCAATCATACTAGCAACAGCTTTTTTTCTTCTTTTTGGTTTGGGTTTGTTTTGTTGTTGGTTTTTTTTTTGTTGTTTTTTTTTTTTTTTTAATTACACAGAATCACAGTGTGTGTGTAAAACAATGTATCTATTTACTATTCTTTTAAAAACAGTCTAGAGAATAGCAAGCAGTTTTCTCAAAAGTGACTCTAAAGGTAAACTCTATGAAAGTACAGATAGTATAAAATAATGATAAAGCTATTGAGGCTTTTGTTCTGATTTCTATATTGCTACTAACATAAATGTTTTGCTACCTGAAAAAATATACTAAATTGTGCAAGGAAAAAAAACTTGCCAAAATATCCATATTAGATTCTGAATGTGCTGCAGTTCATCTTTTTAGAAGGAAGCAAAGCAAACAAGCTTTCTTTACACTCAGTGGCTGAGTTTGCTCTGAGTTACATTATAGCACACTGAAAGAGAGTGCACTGCTTCATCTGCTATTTTAATGGGTAGAAGGTGAAAAAAATCAGATTCCATTCTAGAATCATAGAATGTTTAGGAGAAGGTAAAGTTGCATGTAAGCAGTATCAATGGGCCTTTAGAGTGTAAAGTACCTACTAAGAAGTTCCAAAGTAACAATATAAATGCAGTGGAGCAAGTAAATAAATACTAATATAAACTTTAGCTGCCTTATACTTCATACATTACTCTAGATGTAACCATTCATTGCTATCTCTGTTATATTCAGTTTTCATGTAATCCAGTTGTTGAATCATCTCTTCCAATGTGATTTCTAAGATAATCGTGTCACTTCAGTCACAGCTCTGGTATCCCCCATTGCACACACTTACATAGGCAGACCCATCCTGGAAGCAATGATCAGGATGTGGGCTGCAGATTTACATTGGGATTTTGACTACTTCTGTGATTTGCTCTTTACTCAGAGTTACAAAAACGATTTAACTCTGGATTTCACTTTTCCTGCATGGAGTTCAGAGTTTCCCCTTCTGATGCTTTGGATGCACCAAGGACAAACTTCATGCAGTCCTTAGTGTGGGATGTGGCTCTGCTGACTGACTAGGCCACAGGATTGGAGGCAGACGTCTCATTCCCTGGCTGTCACAGCTTCAGCAAGTCACTGAGACGATCATTATTGGAAAAAAAAAAAAAGCTGAGATGAGAATATAATAACTGAGATCATACAACTGTGAGAGCAGCACTGTGACTCTTTGTCAGTGAAACCCTTATGTTTTTCTTTCCATATACATGGCCTCCTGGGCTGGGCTCTGATTAGCAAAGCAGTTACAAATCCACTTAGCTGCAGTAGCCCTAGATGAAAATAAAATCTGCCCTGACTTTCCCAGCTGACCTTCAGTAAATCAGTTCAAGAAAAAGTAGATACAAAGTCAAAAGCTTTGTTATAAAGCTGGACAGTTATGGACTTACACTTCAGAAGTGGCAGAAGGTTCTGGCTGTGTTACTTTTCAACACCAGAACTTGAAAGTGGGTGTTTGCATTATTTCAACCAGCTCTTGGTCACCAGAACTGACACACAGAACTGCTAAATAAAATTTAAATAACCCAGATAATGAGAAAACTGAGATAAAACTTTGATAAGTGAATGTGCCATAAGAAACACAATTAGAGATTGTCTTTTCTCTATAGAAAATGGGGTGCTCTAGAAAATGGTGCCTTGCTACACGCAAATGCTGTGCTGTGTATTATGCAGAAAAAGAAACTTTTAATGAGTTGTACATTTCACTGGATCACACCTTGCTGGTTTTTTGTTTGTTTTTTTTTTAATTTGAAAAGCAGATGTCTTCTATTCCAGAGTTCACTTTGTAACAAAATAGAGTATATCTACTTGCTAAAAGAGGAAAATTCATTCAGATGAAAAAAATCTCTTCTGACCCATAAAATGCAGAATGCTCGTAAAGTATCAGCTCTAATACCCCAGTGATACTCCCGGGAAACACTCCACTGGGGCAAGTAGGACAACTCACATCTGCCTGTAGCAGTATGGGTTTTGACTAGCACATCTTAATGCTTTTTTTTTTTTTTTTTTTTTACCTTTGAAAAGCATTTATAATTCTTAAGCAACAATTCTCCTTTATAATAAATTCAAAATGACATCTGGAAGTGAGAGCTGTAGAAGCAGAATACTTCATTGGGTCACCTATCATTGTAAGCAGAATATTCACAGTAGCATAAAATGGTGTATTGTAGTTTGTCACTGTATTCCTGTGTTGCACTGTTTTGAATAACCCTGAAGGGTCAAAGAAGAAATGTGCTAGCCTGTCCAGTCCGTAACTCAACTGAAGCCACAGAAAGACTATCTTTAAATAGCCCAAGACTGCCAAAGCCAAAAAATACTCTTAGTCCGTGTTTGTTTCTATGCAGCAATCTCAATCAACATTTACTTTTGCACTCAGAAAAAAAGCAAACTGGCACTGCTGCAAGGCCGGGTAGGCAGATCGATACCTGTCCTGAACTTTCTGCAATTGTTCTTAGAGCAGCAACTCATCTGCAGCTCATAGAATCGCTGTAAACCCACATAAAGGTGATTTTACATAGTTTTCCAGTGTGTTTCGCAGCTCTGATTTGAGAGCAAGATAACGTTAGACACTTCGATCGCCAGGAGGAGAGGGCGGGGGAGGCGGTTTGCTGGTGGAAACGGCTGTTTAAAGATGCTCGTGAAACTGCGGTGGCCGCAGCCGCCGGCATCGAGGGGGAGAGGCCGCGCTGGGCGGCGGTTCCGAGCGTGGGCGGCCGAGCCGCTCGGGGCAGCGCTGGTGCCGGCGCGGGGACGGGCCCTAGCACGGGTGCGCGGGGGTGTCGGGGAGTCGCCGAGGAGCGAGACGGCAGCGGCGGGTCCCCGGGCCCGCGGCCGGCGGGGCGGGGCAGGGGTCTGGGCGGGAGGCGGCGGGCTCGCAGCATGGCGGCGGGCGCTCAGGAAGTCGCGTCAGGCCCGGCGCCGCCGCGCGGCCCGGCGGGCGGAGGGGCAGGAGGGTAGCGGTCGCCGCGGAGTCCGTGTTGCGGGTAGGGGCCGGCGCGGGTGTCGGGGCCGTAGGAAGGAGCCGGGCTGGCGGGGCTGCCCCCGGCGGCGGGCCGCGGCGACCTCGGGGGCTGTTGGGGCGACGCTGCCTTTTGCCGTGCGGTGTAACGGCGATGCCAGCGGCACGGTGCGCTGCGATGCGGGAGCAGGGCAGATGCCTGACTGCACCTCCCCCGCACCGCCCGGCGCGGCTCGGCGCAGCGCAGCAGCTGCGGCGGGG
>JANHGL010015157.1:10652-38021 GCA_024611195.1 Ceyx melanurus | reverse complement strand
GCCCAGGGGAGTTGTGGAGTCTCCATCTCTGGAGACACTTAAGACCCGCCTGGATCTGTTCCTGGGTGACTTGGTCTGGATGACCCTGCTCTGGCAGGGGGGTTGGACTAGATGATCTTCTAGGTCCTTTCCAACCCCTAACATTCTGTGATTCTGTGAAAGCAACAGCTGTGTGTTGAAGATTGACCTGAAAAGAGCTGTCACCTTGAAATCATAGTTACTGTTCACCTCTGTTATCCAGGATTTTGTGTAATCTAATCTCAAAAACTTAATCAGTTGAATGACTTTGATTGATTCCGAAAGTGAAAGTTTTAAAATATGTTTATTTATTTTCCTCCCTGCACCAAAGGTGGATTGTTGCCTGGTAGAAGATACCTTGCCTTAGTCTATCAGCTGTGGATTTAAGATTGATCAAACATAAATGGCTAATAAATGATCATCAGCACTTGATAAAATTGGTACTAATGAATAGAGAGAGGAACATGCAATATGCTGGTCATTAAAACAAATCACTTTATATTTATTTTTGAGAACTTATTGAATGAAAGAGTTCAATGTTTATTGTGTTGTTGCAATACCCTACAAATAATTATGTTCTGGTTTAAAATGGATAATGTTAAAATAATGTACTTTTAATTTTAGTGCTAGTCCAGAAGAGTACAACACAGTTGTGCAGAAACCAAGACAAATACTCTGCCAGTTCATTGACAGAATTCTTACAGATGTAGATGTTGGTGAGTACATCATGTAAGATACATCACTATCTTAAAATGATCTGCTTTCTGCTTTAAAGAAAAATGCTTTTAGTAATTATGAAATGCATCTACTCTAATCACAGAAAGGGTAACTCTGTTTCCAAGCTCTAAATTCATGTAGCTGTCTCAGTAATGATGGCATTTGTCTAGGGAGCTGATCAATTTAAGTATCACACCCATGTTAATCTATGGATGTGTTTGTTCATTCTCTTCTAGTCCAGAAAGGGAAGGCTATAAAAATAAGAATAAAATGCCAATCTGCTGTAGATAATGCTGTTAAATATATGTATAGTATTTTATCATTACCCTGTAACTTTTCTGGTTAATTAGTGTCTGCATCAGAGATAGTTTCCTTCTTTTGCTGACTAACCATGTGGAGTTTGGATAGATCAGAGAGCAGTTCCAGTTGAGCTGTACAGCAGGACTGGATACATTTAGTGTTTTCCTAAAGTTCCTGACTCTCTGAGCTGAACTTTCTGTTTAAAAACTTCTGTTTCTTGGAGATGCAGAACAGTTCTTCAAGGATTTGTTTCTACCAAGTTCATAAACCTAGGTAAAACTGTGTAATTCCAAATTAAAATGTTAACTATTGGCTATTCTTCACTCACCAGACAATTGGATAGAATGATAACTACATGTTAATGTATGTAGTGTTAATAAAGAATATTGAAGCTAAGTAATTTATATTTTTCTTCACACAGTTTGGTGTCACATAGAGGGATTCACAATATGCACAGAATTGTCTTAATGGATTAAGTAAGCACACTCCCAGCTGATAATTACACAGGCTGAATATAGTATTTTATATTAAAAAGATCTTACTTTTTTATCTTTAGATATGAACAAAATTGGTGAAGTTGATTCTTTCCAGTGCTAATTCAGAAATATATCTCTTTTGTCTTTTAAAGTTGCTTTGGAACTGATAAAGAAATCAGATTCACAGCCAAGTTCTGTAATGTTGCTTGATTTTATCCAACATATCATGAAATCTTCCCCTCTGATGTTTGTAAGTGTGGATGCAAATCAGAAGGAAACTGAATGGAGTTGCATTGGTGAGTTTCTTGGCAATATTTGTGTTGAAGCTTCATGTTTTCAGGATTTAATTTTCTGGTAATGGGATCACACAAAGGACCAAAAAAAAAAGGGGAAAAGGCAGGTTTGTAAGTTCAGCTTTACATATTTGTAAGCCAGTGAATATTATGATATTTTGATATCCTGAATTGATTTGCAATTGTTTGACCTTATTCATTACTATAGCTTAGTTATGTACCTGGCTCATGCTGGTGAGATATCCTATAGTAGTGTTCATTGGCTGAGGGTTTTCTTGATGTCTGCTGGTTTTAAGTGTTTTTTTTTCCTGCATGCACCCTCCCCTGCCTGATTTTCCTTTTTTTTCAGCAAGATGTGCTGCAGAAATGCCTCAGTGAAGCCTCTCTGTTCCCTAAGCTTACATATCTTGAGTTCTGTTTTACTGATAGGCCAACTGCTCTCCAGGATGTGCTCATAATAGGGGGTTTTAGGTTTTATCATAATAAGTTTTTGTTTGCTGTTGCTTTTTTATTCCCCTAGAATTTAGTAACTGGATCATAACAAGGCTTCTCCGAATTGCTGCAGCTCCCACCTGCACCACATTGCACAAGAACATTCATGATGTCATTTGCTCTTTGCTTTTTCTACTTAAAATGAAGAGTGGCTCCATTTTTGAAGTACTAACAAAAGACTTGCTGCAGCTTTTCCAAGACTTAATTTTCCTGCATGAAAAGGATGCACAGAAGCACCTCTGGGGAGATGGACTGGTCTGGCCAGTGACTGTCAAGAGATTCTCAGACAACACAAGTGACAGTGTGGGCTGTTTAAGATTGGCACCCTTGCAGCTGATGGGAATGCCCAATGTAGACTGCTTAGAAGGTCTATTAATGTCTGTTCTGACAGATGTTGTTGCAGATGTGTTTTTTATACGAGAAGATAGTGTTCTCTGGGGGATAGGCTGCTCCCTGTTGGACTATGGCAGCCCAAAAGTGAAAGTTTTGGCAATGAAGTTTTTGGTAAAATTAATTCATTTGGGAGGACCTCCAGAACAGCTTGCCAGTGTTTTCTTCACAGTCTTCTTTGGAATTCTACAGTCAGCACTTGAAATGGATCCTGAAGAATCAGATCTCTTGGGAGAACCACTCCTACTGTTGGTGAAGACATTGCTGCCTTTTGAAGCAGATTCTTACAAAAACATTGAACCTGTCTACTTGAATATGCTACTGGAGAAGCTCTGTGCATTGTTTGAAAGTGATGGGTTTGGGTGTCTTCAGTCTCAAAAGCTGAAAGCTGCTTTTTGCCACATCCTGCAGTGTTTCCTGGAGTTTGTTCCAACTGGCTATGAATCTGCCTTGCAAGTAAGGAAAGTCCACATAGGAACCATATGTGGAGTTTTTGTCAGTATGCTTGGAACTCAAGCAGAACAAGAGGTAAGTTCATTTTGAAGCTGTGTTTACTATGCACATGGATCATGTACCAAATCCTACACCTGTGCAAAGAAAAATTCCAGGAAATATTATTTTTAGTTGCATAATTATATTGATGTTCCTTGTTTTCTCAGCTGTTTCATGTATTTGTGCAAATCAGAGTTCTTTAATGAGCCTGAGTTAGTTAGATGTATTAAACTGAGAAGTTATGGAAGCACAAGAGCCTGTCTAATTATAGAATAAAATGTGGGTAAGGTGCAAAGTATGCTCATATAAGGGCAGATTTGCAAGTAATTTCATCTGAGCTGCTCTTTCTTTCCACCTGTATGATTTTAGTCATATTTATGGCACAGACAGACAGAAAGGTTTGAATTAAAATAAAATCCTGGAATAGTTTAGGTTGGAAGAGACCTTTAAAGGTCAACCAGTCCAACCACCCCCTGCAGTGAGCACACCCATCTTTCACTAGATCAGGTTGCTCAGCCTCATCCAACCTGACCTTGAATGATTCCAGGGGTGGGGCTTCTTCCAAGAAGAACTTCCAAGCTTCTTCAAGCTGTTCCAGTGTTCCACACAACCTTATGTTCAATATAAATCCACCCTTTTTTAGTTTAAAACCATGATTATGTGTTTATAACCAGGTGTTGATATGCTGAGTGTTCCCTCTACACCATTTATCCCCATGTCTCTTAAACTTAGTGTGCCTGTCTTGATGGCTTTGTTAGCAAGTTATTGTGGCAAGAACTGGGAAGCAGCTGTACAAGCTGCATTTTCTCTGTTAGGAAGGCAGGAAAATTCATTTTTAAATGTATTTAAGTTAGGAACAATAATATCAAGTCTTTGATACTTTGATGCTCTGCCTTGCTTCTCAGTGTTGTTTTTTTTTCATCCCAGTACCTGGTGAGTCCACTTTACACAGCATTAAAAACCCAAACAGAAGAAATCTTTCAGGAGCTTCACCAGAAACAGCTGGATACCTCTGATAGTGATGGGTGGAGTGGCAGCAGTGATGAGGTGCCAGAGAAAAGGCCAAGACTCAGCCTAGCAACAAAGCATTCAAAGAAACCACCTGCACCCATCAAGTATGACACTTATCTTCAGTAACTCCTTGGGCTAGTGAGTCATAACAAATGACAGCTTTTTTGAGGGGATTTCTTCATAACAGATACTCTGGGAAAAGATCTAAGATGCTTTGCTTTAAATTTAAGGAGCTACCTGTCTTGCTGTAGAAGGGAATCAAGTTAGTCTGGCATGGTTTGCCCCTTGGTAAATGTGTGCTGGCTGTTCTCAGTCATCTTTTTGTCCCTTATGAGGCTAGAAATTAGTTCAAGGAAGACTTTTCCATAACTTTCCCAGGGTCTGAGGTTAGGCTGATAGGCCTAGAGCTCCTTGGGTGTAATATTTGCCTTTTTATGATCTTCAGGAACCTCCCTGGTCACCATGGCCTTCCAAGGACTGTAGATTTACACCTTTACAGCCTTTCAGATGAGTCTGATTTGCATCATTCTTAACTTCAGAGTGAGCATCTTGTTCTCCCAAAGAGCACATTTAACATCTCCAGTTTGGATTAGCTGGGGTTTTGCAATGATGATTTCTCTTTCCTGAAAAAAAACTACGTGCTGGAAAATAATAACTGTGGTCAAATTACAGACTTAGTCCTGTAAACATGGAATTGAAGAGCACTCTATGGAATGGGATCACAGAGAAAGCTGCATCCTTAACCCTTATCCTTGAGAAAGAAGTTCCAACAGCAGATGTTCTTCAGGCTGTAGAAGGGATTGCTGTAATTCTGCAGCTGGCTGCTTTGTGCACAGTTCACTGCTCTCCCCCAGCAAACTCCACCAGGTAAAGGGGAAGCCCTGAGACCAGTAGTTTCTTTGTTTGCTATGATTTGTGTAGATGATGTTAATGCTTTTTCATATCAGGACATGGATAAATCCTGTATGTTTTGAAGAAGTACATTTTCAAGTAACTTTGCTTACAGGCAATGCAAGATTAAATGTTTCTGGTCTGTTGCATTGATGCTGTTTTCTATTTTAACAGTATAGATCATCAAGGGACTCATCTGTGTAACTCTGACATGTGTAAGAACACTCAGAGCCCCTCAGATCCAGAGATGAATATTCAGTTCACATGGATTTCCCCTGATTTGATCAGAAGAATAGTGCAAGGCTGCAGAAACCTGCTAGAGGCTGCTTCTCAGATCATTAACCTTGAGCAAGTGATTGACAGAATAGTGAAAATCTTTGATGCTTTGCTCTATGCACAAGGTGAGACATCTTTTAAAGGAGTGAGACCTTGATCTGTGAGTGAGGAATTTACCTGGGGGAATTGCATCCAAATGCAAAGAGAGAAGAGCTGTGTTCCTTCTGCTGTTCATATTTTACATCAACTTTAATGAATTTACAATTTATTTATATGTAACACCACATCATTTATTATTATGTGTCTAAAATGTAGGATATCAACAAGAGAACAGTGAAACTAATCTTTGGTACAGTGACATTTTGTAGCAAAGGTAGAACATAAAATGTTCTATATAGAGCTATAAAAACAGCATGGTTTATGTTGGTTTGTTTTGTTCCCCTCCAGTGAAAATTCCACTGAGTGATCAGGTTCTTCATAACTTATGTGGATTGCTGTCTCTGCCCTGGATTTACAGCCATCCTGATGATTCTTCTTTTAAGCCATCTGCTTTTGAGTTTGATCCTCTAGTTTTGAGTCAAAAAACTGCACATAGTTTCTGTAAGTATATTTAAGTGTATAAAATAATATTTTTCTGGAATTATTGCTTTAATGTGAAATTGTTGTCTTTCTTGTGATGATAGAAAGTATTTGAAGTTTAAATTAAGTATTTACTGGCTTTATTTTCTCTTTTTTTCTCTTCAGCACCCCAAACTCAGTCACACTGTGTGTTCCTTCTGTCTCTTTTCCCAAGAAGCATTTGTCTGGATTGGAGAAAATCCATTTATCACTGGGCACTGCAAAGTCCCCATGAAGTCATTCGGGCTACTTGTGTGAAAGGATTCTCTTTCCTGCTTCATCCACCACGGTCCTGCAGTATAATTCCCAAAGCTCTTCTGTATGTATTAATGCTGCTGGTTTGTGTTCTTGTGAGAAGAAAAATTGACAAAAATTAATGTAGTATAAGCACAATAATAATAATAATATTAAATATTAAATTTAAACCAAGGAGGTATCTTTGTAAGTTAAATACATGTGATATTTGTCCATATGTCTCTTAAAATCTTTTTACTTCCTCCACCTTTTGTAAATTTACATCTTGGTGTCTTCTGTCCCACTGTGTCTAGTCTTCAGCTTCTCAGACTCACTGTCCACAGTGCTACTTTGATCATTTAATACACCTTGAATTTAACCTGGAAAGGAAAAAGATAATTTAGTGAGACAGCTCCTTAAATTGTCTTAGTAGTATTTACACTAAAGTTAGTGAATTCAGACAGCGTAAAAATACAAATTACTAGGTAAATGATCTACTAAAATGGTTTCATTTTTGTTTCCATTTCAGAAATCAAATTAAAGATGAGTCTGAGCTAGTCAAGGAGGCTTGTGCTGCTCTGGTTGGGAGGTTATCTTGCTGTCTGTCTGGTACATTCAGTGTGCAGCCTTCCTCAGCAGTCTCTGCTCTTAAGCATGTTACTTATGGTCTTTTATGTAGCAGCCTTACTGTGGCTTCTGCTCATGAAAAAGCTGCTTCTGTACAAGCCAGTGTTTTCAAGCCATTTCTAAGTCTCCTCAAGAACCAAGTATCCAGTTCAGTAAAGCTAGGTAGGTGGATTTTCCTTTATTCACATTTTGCACTGCTGTGTGTGGTACTATTTCTGTTCCCTTCTCCATTATTTTTTCCCCTTGTTTGGTTGTTTTGGTTTGGTTTTGTGCATTCAGTAGATCTTTAAAAAGATTTGAAAGTTTTTTTTCCTTTCCTCCTCCAACCCATGCCACCCAGCATTTATAGAAAATATACCTCATCTCTGCAATCATCTGGATTTTAACACTGATGAGCCCAGTGTGAAGATTCTTCTTGGGTCTTTATTAAATCTAATGGAAGATCCTGACAAAAATGTAAGAGTGGCTTTCAGTGACTGCATAAAGAACATACTAGAATCCTTAGATTCTGAAGAAGGATTAATAAAAGAGGTAAAATCTTGTTTATTTTTTTTATTCTTTTTGCCAGCTATGTTTTTTGTTTCACTGATGTCAAACACTTTAACATTTTTTTTTGTTTGGTATTCCTGTGCTCCAGCTTTTTGTCTCCAGAATGAAGGAAGCCTACACAAATGCCAAAATATCAAGAAATAATGAGCTGAAGGATACCTTGATCCTCACAACAGGAGATATTGGAAGGTAGTTGTGACAGTATCTTCAGAGCTGCCAAGTAGTGTCAGTTTGTGGTGCAAACTAATTTTTTATTGTTCAAGAAAAATGTCAGATAAATGATTTCAAGGTCAGCCTTTGTCCAGAGTCCTTGGCAGCTGTACTGAGCAGTTGATTAATATGGAATATTCCTCATTTTCTTCTGCCTTGTCATAGGAAGTACAGATAAGCTGTGCAAACAGAATGCCTGTCATTTTGCACTATGGTAATTGTATGGTCTTATTAAGGCAACAATTCTTTTTTTTTCCCCTTTTAAACTCATTTTCTTCTGCTTACTTTATAAGGGCATCAAAAGGAGAATTGGTCCCATTTGCCCTCTTACATTTGTTGCACTGCTTGTTGTCCAAGTCAGCCTCTGTGGCTGGAGCAGCCCACACAGAAATTAGATCCCTGGCAGCATCCAAGTCTGTAAAAGTGCAGGCTTTCTTCAGTCAGTACAAGAAGCCCATCTGTCAGGTAAAAAGAAAAGAGCTGGTGATTTAAAAAGGCATATGGTTGTTATTTTTGTATATTTAAAAAATGATATTAAAGGTAATAATTACTGTGTATTGCAAGGTGAAATCTTGTAAGACAAGAAAGAAGTGATTTGAAAACCAAAATGAAAATCCTCCAGGCATTCTGGAAGGAATGGAAAGTCTTTGACTTTGTCATCAGAAGGACAAGGGGCAATGGTTTGACATAAGAAAAGAGTAGATTTAAATGAGAACTAAGGAAGTTCTTTCCCACCAGAGTGGTGGATCCTGGAGCAGGTTGCTCAGGGAGGTGGTTGAGCCCCATCCCTGGAGACACTCAGAGTGGGGCTTGAGGAGGCTCTGAGCAACCTGCTCTAGTTGAAGATGTCCCTGCTCTCAGCAGGGGGTTGGACTGAATGAGCTCTAGAGGTCCCTTCCAACTCAGACATTTCTATGATTCTATGATCCTTTCCCCTCAACAGTATTGCTTTTGTTATTTATTCCCCAGTTGCTGTCATTTTGAGATAGAGGAACTATAGTTTCTTGCATTGTGTGTTACTATTGCCACAAGAGGGTATGATTTAAGATGGGAATTGAAGTCAGTGTTTTACAGACATAATAGTGACATGTTTGGTTTGGTTTTTTGTTACACCTCTTACATAAAGACAGAAGTTTTCTTTAAAAGAAACTTAACTAAACCCAGACTTCTCTAATTTTGAATATATTCTTAAGTAATGCAATGTCTTAATCCAGGGCTCAAAATTAAATGTAATTATTAAGGGGATGATACTCCAGTTCTGTCACAAAGTAATACTCATAGATATATGTGCAATAAACAAGAAAGAAAACCAGATGCCTAGACAGAAGACTGAAACCCTAGTGTTTATTTCTAGTGTGTGAAAAAAGGAAATTGCATCTTAAATCCCTATTTCTTCATGTCCAGTTTCTAGTGGAATCCCTGCACTCCAACCAGATGGCAGTACTGAGTGCTCCATGCCAGGATCATGAGCTCCAGAAACAGACAGCAGCTCACCAGAGGGAGATGGCTCTGGACATGTTGTCTGAGATTGCCAGTGTGTTTGATTTTCCAGATCTAAATCGTTTTCTCTCAGTAAGTTGGTCAATCATTTTTGCTTTTTACTCTTGGGGAGTGTGTGTGTTTGCACATATGGACTAATTTAGTCCATAATTTTTCTGTGAGTATCATAGATCTGAACTATTTTTCATGTTGTTGTGCTGAGAAACAACAAAGCTGAACCCTGAGTTTTCAAGAGGCTTTTTGTTTGGTAGGTTTTTTTACCCCCTCTAAGTGTTGCTCTTAATTTACCAGAGGACTCTCCAGGTTTTGCTTCCTGACCTTGCAGCCAAGGCAAGTCCTACAGCTTCCACACTGATCAGAACCATAGCAAAGCAGCTGAATGTCAGCAGAAGAGAGATTCTCATCAACAACTTCAAATACATCTTCTCTCACTTGGTCTGTTCCTGCTCCAAGGATGAGCTGGAGAGGGCACTTCATTACCTCAAGGTAAATTGACTGAAGTATTGGACATGGAGATTAGGAGCAACTAATAAGTAATTAGTTTTTTTGCTTAAAGTAAGGTGTTGCAGAGAATAGGTGGGAAATTGTGCATGCAGAAGTGTTGGTCTTGTTATTTATAATCTGTTGGCTCTGAAAAACTAGGATATTTTGTGAACTTAAACACTTTAAATACTTTTTTTTATCTACTGTTGAGCTGATTGGAAGCTTTTTCTTTGATTTCTCTGGTAAATCAACTAGAGTCCAATGCCTCCTGTCTCTGTGCTGGTTTAATGGTGATGATATGAACACCTTCTGTTTGCTGTTTGATTATAGAATGAGACTGAGATAGAGCTGGGCAGCTTGCTGAGACAGGACTACCAGGGACTGCACAACGAGCTGCTGCTGAGGATAGGAGAGCACTATCAGCAGGTCTTCAATGGCTTGTCAATACTGGCTTCATTTGCATCTCAGGATGATCCCTATCAGGGGCCTAGAGAGATAACATCACCTGAACAGATGGTAAGAGTGTCCAAAAGTTTAGGTTTGTCCTATAATTCTTTTTCTTTAGAGTGAAGATGATTTGACATCTTCTGAACCTCACTTATTTGAGGCAAAACCTGGAGGAAAGGATGACATTTCATATTAGATGTTCCTGTAATAATAGGAAGGGAGACATACCAAGTGTTCATTAAACCAAATCCCTAGCAGATAACACACACCCAAACCCTGAAATCCTACCAAAAAACCTGACCCCACAGCCTAAAAGGGATGTCTTTCATGAACACTGATATTTCTTAAGGAGCAGTGTATGTTTGGGGGATTCTTCTCATTTGTCTTTCATAGTTAGCACTTCATACTTGCTTTTTAATTTCTTAAGTTTGGAAATCTGTAATAATAAGATTAATTGTATTTTGTTGGTTTTTTCCTTTTCTTCTCACAGGGTGATTATCTGCAGCCTAAATTGCTTGGCATCTTGGCTTTTTTTAACATGCAGTTGCTGAGTTCCAGTGTTGGCATTGAGGATAAAAAAATGGTATGTAAGTTTATTTTGAATATTAAAACAAAGGGCAACAAGGGCTGTTATATTCCAATATTTCAGACTTACTGATGTGATTGTGCAGCTGTCACTGAAGTGGCAAAGAAATTAAGGTATCAACATGACTCTTGCAAAATGCTGGTCTCACTGTGGGTAGGACTTCTGGGGAAGCTCAAGAGCTTTTGTTTCTTTAATGATCAGCTAATGTGCAGTCAGACATGGTGTATGTAACAAGTCAGTCAACAAGTAATTCTAGAGGAGGAATCCAAGTGTCCATTTTCTATGTGTGAAAGAAACCAAGTGGAGGATGAGGAAATATGGGAGAAAACTGGAATTGCTGCAGACCAAGCTAAAGAAAATAAGATGAGAATCCAGGGAAACTAGACTTTGTTGGTTTTGCTGCTCACAGAGTAGCTCCTTTCAGCTCTACAGTAGAAAGCATTTAGAGCAACTAGAGCTCAACTTGAGGCAGTCTGAAAATCCTGCTCTGCTAAGGTGCTTCTAACCACAAGAAGGACCTTTAACCACCTCACAGAGGCAGTGCAGATGATTTCTGTGGGGAATTTTTCAGTGCTAGGATGCATATAAACTTTATATTGATGAACTGCATTTTCTTGTAAGCTTTTTGCTTCTCAGATTTTCATGTTAAGATGCTCTCATTTAAATAGCACCATGTTTTCATGCTTTCTAAATGGCTTCCTTTCTATAACATTTCTTCTGCACCCACTATTGTTTCTGTCTTTTCTTGTTTTGTTTGTTGTTCTTGGTAAGTTTTCCCTTCCATGACCTTCCCTGAAGCTCAGGTTTCTTCCTGTGTTACTGATCTGTCCTGCTGGACATTGTCCTACCTTAATTGGTAGTACAGTGTTACTGGGACTGAAATATCTCCTGTCTCCTGCATCTCAGTTTTTCTCTTCTTTCATCAGCCCCACTGAGAACTGAGCTATTACCTGTTCCCTGGAGCATACAAATCACTTCTGCCAGAAGCTGGATGTCAGTTTTGTTGGTGGTGTTTTGGCATTTTGTTGTTTGGGTTTTTTTGTTAGTGATGTTGGGGTTTTTTGTATTGGTTTGTTTTGGTTTTGGTTTGATTTTTTTGGGTGGTTTTTGTTGTTTAGTTTGTTTTGTTTTTGTTGAGGGTTTTTTTTTAATGCATGTTTGCTTAATTTCTCTATATTTCCAAAACCTGCTCTTTTAAGCTTCTCAAACTTTGGCCACATAGTCAATCATGTCTTGTAGCAGACTTCTAAGAGCATTAACCCCTTTGGTGCCCACAGTTCTTCCTTCATATTTCCTTTCATTCTCTTTTCCTCTAACCCCCAAATTCTTTATTGAAACATCAAACTGAATTTGATATTTTAGAGGGTATGATTTCATAAGCCAAGGTAGCCTGGTTTTATTAGTCACTAAAACATACACAAGCCAGATTTTCTCTCCAATGCACTAAAATGACATTTCTCTCTATGTAGGCTTTAAACAGTCTCATGTCTTTAATGAAGCTCATGGGTCCCAAACACATCAGTTCAGTGAGAGTGAAGATGATGACTACCCTGAGAACAGCTCTAAGATACAAGGATGACTTTCCAGAACTGTGTTGCAGGTGAACTGATACTTCACCCAAACAGTGACACTGCTGTTTCTGTCCTTCAAAACACTGTTTTCTTTTCTTCTAGACAATAATCTAAACCACAGAGCTGAAATAACTTAAAATACTTCTCATAACTCATGGCTTCAAATGTCTTTCTGTAGAGCAGAATGATGGATTTCTGTTATTTTGTTGTCTTTTCTTGTTTAGAGCCTGGGATTGCTTTGTTAGGAGCCTAGACCATTCTTACCTTGGCTCCTTGCTTAGCCATGTGATAGTGGCATTGCTGCCCCTCATACACATCCAGCCAAAGGAAACCACAGCAATATTTCACTTTCTTATAGTTGACAACAGGTACTGTATGAAAGAGTTCCACCTATATCAGTTATTTCAGCTAAATCCTGTCATAGCAATTGGGATAACCCTAAATAAAGCTGTCCAGCTCTGAAATAAGAAATAATTTTTATGCAAAATAGCTTCTTACTCTATGCCACCAGTTATGAAGTGCACAGAATGTCATGTTGTGTAACATTTCATGCATCAATTGAAAAGAAAATCAGTCTAATAAGAGAAAGGACTTACATTTTCATGCCTGAATCTCAGGATTCTGTCATGTTAGGAGCACAGAATTCTGGTTTTCTGGTTGTGTGTTTTCTCATGAGGGAAACTGGAACATGATTCACATGAAATGGGATTATTCTAACCCACTGGCCTGTGTAAAATAAGGAGAGCCAGTCCTGGTAGAGATCAATGGCATCTTTGAAAGCTTCAGAAAGAACTGTCTTGAAAGAGAAAGTACTTTAAAGTATTGAGAAGAAATACCTGTGGCTTAGTTGAGTAACAGGATTGTTTAATTGCTTAATATGTATACTTAATTAGTTTTAAAAACTGTGGAAATTACTTTTTCTGCTTTTGAAGTCTTTTGTTCTTCTAGTCATTGTTTTCTTTTGATGGGCTTTAAAGAGTTTTCTGATCTGATTGATGTTCACTGTATTCTTTGCAATATTTTCTTTGGTAACTATTAGAGATGCAGTGCAAGACTTTTTGCATGAAATCTATTTTCTGCCTGACCTTCCAGAACTTAAAGAAATTCAGGTTGTCCTACAGGAATACAGAAAGGTACAGCTTCTTTTTGTCTATTTTTAATGCATCAAATGAATTCATGACAAGGGAGGAAAACACCTGTCATGTTCAGTTTATTGTTAAGTAGAAATAGTATTTACCTGCCTCCACAACAGAACAGAATTTGTGTATTGCAGGGATACTTGGAAGCAGGTTCTTGTTCTTTAGGAGTGAATCATGCTCATGTTTAACATGCTGGTTTCTGTGGCACCCCCTGAACACTGACTTTTCATCTTTTTGAGGCTAAAGAGATGATGATTCTAAGTCAGAAGTATTACCTGCTGTGGCAATGATTGTGTTACAAGGCTGTGTTACTTTTAATTGGATCCCTCTTCCATATTGTCTTTAAAGGAAACAAAGTTTGTCTGTTTTCAGGAGTTCTCTATTTCTTTTGCTTGCCCTTAGAATCTTTAGCTAATAGATGGAAAGTAACAACTGTTTTGTGGGAATGAGATAAGAAAAGTAAAAACTACTTTGATTTTTAGGAAATGAGGTACTCTCAAAGCAAAGCATTTTAATCTGATTTAATAATTTGAATTTACACCAACATTACAGAATAAATACAGCACCTTTTTGAGGAAAGCATCTTAAAAAGTAGCCATGAAGACAGTGCTGTATTGGATGTAGGTGAGACTGCAGGCAGAAAGGTCATCTTTTCTGTGTTCTCACTTGTGCTCTTTCAGTTGCTGCTTAACTCTGTTCCTTCTACACTTACCTTGAACTTCCTCTGTCATGTCTTGTTCAGGAATCCTCCAAAAGCAGTGACTTGCAAGCAACACTGCAGCTTTCCATGAGAGCCATTCAGCATGAGAATGTGGATGTTCGGATTCATGCACTCACCAGCCTGAAAGAAACACTCTATAGAAATCAGGTAGAGAAAACCCTCAGAAGAAGAATTTCAAAAATCCAAGTAGCATCTTGACCAACAGTGTTCTCCTCCATGTATTAAACTAGCTGTTTCTCAATCTAGTTGGAGAGAAGGGATTCTTTTTCCTCATGTCTCCTTGTAAGAGACTTTAAAATCCTCCAGATCTGTGTGATGCTGATTAAGAAAGGGTAGTGGTACATTTCCTACCTTTTTTTTTTCAGCTCTGAGAGAAGACAGATCTAAGAAATCCATTAGGAAAGATCTAAGAAGTCAATTTCAGCAATCTGTTGTGTGGGCTTTGTTCCCTGTTAGAACATAGGTGACTTTTACATCAGGAGACTAAAAGCCAGCATTTTTTAACACTAAACATTCAAGCCAGCATTTTTTAACACTAAACATTCAAGCCAGCATTTTTTGTGTGTAATATCTAAAAGAATTCAGATATGTGTGACTGCCTCACACCTTTATTTTTTTTCCCTCTTCCTTCTCTGCCTTCCACCCTCAAAAATTTGAATTCACTGATCATACTCAAATATCTTTTTGTAGCTGTGTACAAGATGAAGGTACTGCTTTACATATCTGTGGTTATTAACCCACAGGGATGTATGTGACTTTTAATTAAAAAAAAATAAATCTATCCTTTCTTCAGTTGGAAAATAAATCCCAGCTGAAAACAAACAATAATTGTGTGTATTCCTGGTCAATCAGTAATTCTTGCAGCTCAGGTCAGCAAGATCTTGTGATGTCTTTGCTTGGTTAGAAGTCTAGCAAAATAATTGAGGCAAATCAAACTTTGCTCTGCTATGTTGGCTGTGGTTTCATTTTTAATTAAACAAAACAATGGGAAACATCTTCACATTATTAAGAGAAAGCTTCTTTTTTGGACTAAATGTGGAACTGCAGAACAAAAGCTGAGCCAAAATGAAAAAGAAAGGGCATCCAATTAAAGTGATGGGCATTGATTAAAGGACTTGAAACTCTGGGAATTGTAAGGACTGAGACTGGAGAAATGTTCCACAAATTGGAAATAATAACTACAAATGGCAGTGAAACCAGAAGGTCCAACAGCTGCATGAAAGAAATTGAGAGGATTTATCAGAACACATGAAGAAAAGGGACAGTTAAGTAAAAAAGTTAACATAGAAGGGTTCTTGGCAAGAAAAGGAAAGAAAATGAAGTTAATAGGGAGGTGTGTGATAATTAAATACAGTATTAACCATGACAGCATTATTAATTGAGGCCCAAATCCCTCATTCATTTAGTCCTTTCTAGGGTAATTTAGGGCAATTGGGCTGTAGTTACAAAATGCCAGTGTTTGAAGTCAGGGGCAAACAAAATGTGAAGTCAGAGTGAACTAAAGGAAAATTTTCAAGATAATTTACAATAAACTTTTTATTTTTCAACTTCCTAGGAGAAACTGATCAAGTATGTAACAGACAGTGAAACTGTGGAACCAGTCATCTCCCAGTTGGTAACTGTGCTGCTAATTGGCTGCCAGGATGCAAATTCTCAAGCCAGGCTGCTTTGTGGAGAATGTTTAGGAGAACTGGGAGCCATAGATCCTGGCAGACTCGATTTTTCAACGAGTGAAACTCAAGGAAAACATTTTACATTTGTGGTAAGGATTGCTGCAGGGTTCTGTTCAACATTAAGGGGCTCTTGAAAAGTAGTTGGGAGTAGGAACCTCTTTAGATCCTCTCCTTGCTTTCTCATCTAAAACAGCTTAGTGATTCAGAGTGATTATTTAGAGATTTAAGGTACACCTATTTTAATAAAATGAAAGGTTTAAATAAATTAAATAAAAATAAAATTAATTAAGGTACTCTATTTTAATAAAACTGGTGTTTTGTCTGTGATTGAGGCTGGTGTGGAGGATCCAAATTTTGCCTATGGATTATTAATGGAACTGACCAGAGCTTTCCTTGCTTATGCTGATAATGTTCGTGCTCAAGATTCTGCAGCATATGCAATTCAGGTAAGACACATGGGTGGATCCTGCTTTTTCTTCACAAATGATTTTCCTATCACACTGATCTTAGAGTTAGCCAATATAAATATGTGTTTTGAAGTAGATGTTTTAGTGTTTGAAACTTCATCCTATACAGCTTGAAATTACAAAGTAAAAGGCTATTCAGGGTAGGGATTTATTTTAGACTGCTCAGGGCTCACTTAGAATTCTGGAGTGTTGTCAAATAAAAGAAGATTTGCTTAATTTTATATCACAGTATTTTAGGAGAGATCTGATGTTTCAGAGATACCAGTCCATGACTCAAGGAGTAATCCTGAGGCTGGCTGAGAAATGTTGTGGGTTCCACAGGCAGAAATGAAAAGCAGTAAGTACTCCTAAGATGGTTTCTGCTTACACTTTTAAAAGGGAGCCTGCCCTGGTTAATATCTTTGTGAAAACTTGAGGACAACTCTTTGCTCCAGGAGGAAATAAATGGCCCCATGTAGTGAGCAGGCTAAGAACACTTCATTAGTGTATGTACAAAGAGGGATCCCACTGACTTCCAGTGCAGGTTTCTTGGCAGATGTGAAGAATGAGACAGTGTGAACCAAACACCACCTGGAAAATCTGGGGAATCAATAGTTGAAATCAAAACTGCCTAGTAATACAAGATTAACTATGTTGAAAAAAACTTTTGCAGTAACTTCTATCTCATTACTTCTGTGTATGCACCTATTTTTGTCACTGTTGTGGTCATCAAATATTTTCAGTGCTAACATGGTGACATTAACCATGCCTTTCCAGGAGTTACTGGCTATCTATGACTGTAGAGAGACAGACACTGACTGCCCAGGCTCCAGGCTCTGGAGGAGGTTTCCTGAGCATGTGCAGGAGATCTTGGAACCTCACTTGAATACAAGGTATGGGACAACATAAACCTAACAGCTTTAAAAACTTCCTTCAGTACAAATTCTCACTCAGTTCTTGCTCTGTTTTAACTCAAATTCATTAATATCCCTTTACACAAGTAGGAGGAGCTCATTGGGCTTTAATTTGACTGTTCATTTTGTTGGATTAATGATAAAAATAATGTGAAGAAAACTTCAAATGATGTATGCACCTAAATTTGAAACAACCAACAATGTTCCTTCCTGATCCTCATCAGGACAGTCATGCTTGTCTCTGATGACTTTTTCCTCTTGAGAAAACAGACTGGTTGGTATTTCTTGTCTTTCATATAAGTTCTGAACTTATTCTGTCAAAAACATAGTACTCAAATATTTATCAAAACTGATTTGAACAATATTTTGAAGTATACTTTAAAATTCTGGCAACATATTAGGTTCTTGGTGTTTCATGTTGAGTAGTGCAAGTATTTTCTTATTTTTTAATATTCAGAAGATGAAACCTAATACAATTCCAGTTAGGGAACTTCCTAATGAACAATATGCTATTGTTTTATATTAAAATATTTCTTTTTACTAAATGAATGTTTTGAAATTACAGGTACAAGAGTTATCAAAAGGCTGTAAATTGGTCTAAGATGAAAAAGCCAATTTATTTAAGCAAATTAGGTGATAATTTTGCAGAATGGTCAGCAACTTGGGCAGGTTATCTTATAACAAAGGTAAGAGGATAAATATTTCTTTCATTTTCCAATAGCTCCACAGTCCCAACACATGAAAAGTATTTGTCCCTTTCCTTTCTGCTTTCCAACCTGTAAGTGACCCAATGAAAATTTCCCTTCTAAATCAACCACTTGAATAGAGAATTTAATCACAACAGCTCAATAGCTACACTGTCCTCTTTCTGTTTCTGACAAAGGCTTGAATGTCTTGCTAATTTCCTATGTTTTGCTGGCTGTTAAGAGCAGAAGGGAGGCTGAGTGCAGCAGTAGACTCTTGACCTTAAGGTTTTTTCTGTGGCCAATGCAAGTTTACAAAGGTGTAGGAAAAAAAAGGGAAAGTGAACCATATAAGCACTGCTTTTTGTGGTGCCTGCAACTGACACACTTAATAGCAGCTGCCATCAGCTATCCCAGCTGCAGGTTTAAGTCTGATGAAGCTTCTCTAGGAGAGAAGTATCTTAAAATTATTTGATGGAATAGAATTTGTCAACAAAAATTATTCTTGGCTATAATGTTTTTTCTCTAGGTGAGACATGATCTTGCCAGAAAAGTTTTTGATTGCTGCAGTATTATGATGAAGAATGACTATAAAGTGACAATTTATCTGCTCCCACACATCCTTGTCTATGTATTGTTGGGATGCAGTCAAGAGGATCAACAAGAGGTGGGTTGTGTTCTTCATATGAATATCTGGGAGCTGTTCTTCCTAAGAGCTCTTCAGCTCTGCAGAATTACTGTAGACCTACATGAACAGATTTTACAGGTGTCAAACTCCTTTTCCTATAGTAATAATGTGACTTTTCTGCCAGGGTTTTGAATATACTCTCAAGTCTGTGTGCAACTGCTTTTCAGTGGATTTCCATCTGTTTCTTCTGTAGGGACTAATATGAGATATGCAATTAATTATGACTGAAGTAAGATCAAGAGCTGGAGTGGTAGAAAAAAGGAAGAGTGCATAACACAAACAAGGAATAAACTGAACTTAAATACTTCCAAGAATTCAGACCCATAATTTTTTTCTCTCCCTTGCATACACTTAGAATTTTAAGTGGCAAAACTATTTAGCTGCCAGATTGATGCAGAGCAGTAGTCATTATAGCATGGGAGGGATAGGAGAGAAAAGAATTGTCCAGTCTGCTTTCCTTCAGTTTGCTTTAGCAGAAGTTGAATAGACTGAAAAATGTAATTTACCTTCTATTAATTGGAAATC
This sequence comes from Ceyx melanurus, assembly GCA_024611195.1. NCBI lineage: Eukaryota > Metazoa > Chordata > Aves > Coraciiformes > Alcedinidae > Ceyx > Ceyx melanurus. The sequence continues at coordinate 19,051 of JANHGL010015157.1, read as the reverse complement.
TCAGAGCTGTGTTTCAACATTGTGCATATGTAGGAGTGTGTGATGATTTTTCTTGTGTGGGCAAGTAACATCCACCATAAGCAGCTGTTATGTATGTTAACTCCTGTTGACTGAAAGGGGATATGTTTTTCATCATGATGTTTATTAAACATAAGCAAAAAGTAGATTTGTGATCTGGTAGCCAGTAGATGACTTGACTCTCATCACTGTATTTTCAGCAGGAGGGCAGTAGCATGCACTGTGCATTGAAACTCAAAATCCCACTCATGGTGATGATTCCTTTGAATCCAAGAGGTTGCTTCTGAAAAGCTTTCTCCCTGTATGGAATCTGACAACAGATCCTACTTGGTTTGACACTCCTTCCCCCTATGGGACAGACAGAGCTTGGGAATAAGCCCCAAATTATTAAAATATGTAATGTTTCAGTTGGATTTTTTGGTGTTAATTGCTGTTTCCTAGCATTTTGATGGCACTTCTGTCTTTTGCCATATTGTGTAGGTTTACTTGGAGATTATGGCTGTGCTGAAACATGATGACAAGTCAACCAGGAGACTTGAAGACAGTACCTCTGATCTGAGTCAGCTGAGCACACAGACAGTGTTCTCCATGCTTGACCATCTGACTCAGTGGGCTAGACATAAGTTTCAGATACTTATTGCTGAGAAAAATACTGGCAAGTCTAGCAAAGACAGACGTGATCTAAAAAGTAAGTGATGCTTATTTTACTTAGAGCATGAAAATAAATTCTTAGTATACATTTATATGCATTTACATTCTTCAGTAAGTATATTTTCCCCTTCACATGACCATTTCAGAATGCATTATGACTATAATAATTCAGTCTGCTTTTTGCTTCCTTATGATACTGGGATTTACACCCTTCCCACCCAATTCCATTGTTTTAAATGCCTATTGTAAGAAAGACAGATTCAAAATGAAAAAATGAATGTTCATTTCTTTGGGAGTTTGCTAAAGGTTTAGTCTTAACATATTTTATGCTGTCTTTATTATAGGAAGTTCATTAAATTGTTCTGAATAAATTGTTGACACGAGAAAAATGTTCTTAAATTAATCAGATTATCTCACTAAATGGTGACATTAACTGAATTTTGATGCATCAGGTAACTCTTATAACTAAAACTTCAGTGAACAGACATTTTGGAATGTCTCTTTTTTTTCTGTAGCTTCAAGTGAAGATGGAGAATATCAAAATGTGACCCGTTTTCTGGACCTCATACCTCAGGATACCCTGGCTGTGGCTTCCTTTCGCTCTAAGGCTTACACCAGGGCTGTGATGCACTTTGAATCATTCATCACAGAGAAGAAACAAAATATTCAGGAGCATCTTGGATTTCTTCAGGTTCTGAAGCTTTTTTTTTTTTCTCTGAGTGTCTTATTTTAAAATTAAAATAGATGTAGGTGATTAAAGTTTTGTCAAATTCTTCTTTGAGAGGGGAAGAAGAAAAGATGATACAAGTGTTTATAGTCATCTTTCAGTAATATTTAGTACTGCCCCATGCTTGACATGGAGGAGTAGCTTTCTTTTGTATAACAGAAGATTGTAAAATCCTGAAACTATTTAAATGTGTTTGTTGAAAGTATGTAATTGATTGCTTTTTAGTTAACTCTGCCTTTTGCCAGAGCAAATACTGCCAATTATAAAACAAACAAAAAGCTAAAATACATTTGAGGAAAAGCTGAGTGGCTTATTCTAAAGTAGAGAAAGATCTATTGCTGAGAGTGCTGAAAACAATTGAAATTATTTTGAGGAGTGTTGTAACCTGTGCAATGAGTCTGATTGTGGTTCCTTAGTTTTATATTCCTCAGTGACATTTCATACTCTAAAAACTTACTGTGTTGCTTTTCCATCTTAAGTAATCTGCAGCTTCATATTATACTTTATAAAGTAATAATAGGATATTTTGACTTTTATACAGTGTTTCAAGTAACTCAATGTATTATTCCTTCTGTAGTATGAGGGCATGAGTATTCCAGCATGCTAAGCAGGAGCAGGGCTCACCTTGGGAAGTAGCTCAGGCATTCGGCCTGAAAACTTAATGCCAAGAAGTCCTGTAGTTTGTTCTCCAGTTTCAAGATGGGTGATTCTGAGCATGTTCTATCCAACACATCCTCTTGTCTTGGAGTTGGTTTTCATGTCCATGTCCAATTCTGTTTGGATCTAGAAGCTGTATGCTGCTATGCACGAGCCAGATGGAGTGGCTGGGGTGAGTGCCATTCGGAAGGCAGAGCCCTCACTCAAAGAACAGATCCTTGAGCATGAGAGTATTGGCTTGTTAAGAGATGCTACAGCCTGCTATGATAGGGCTATCCAGCTGGAACCTGACCAGGTACATGCAAGAGAAATTATTATTATTATTGTTATTGTTATTATTATTATCTGAACCAGCACAAGACCCGCCCAAAAATACCCCTTCAGAACATCAAGTAAAATGGGAACAGAAGAGTTTACTGTGGCAGCTGCTGAGTAATTATTGTTGTTATTAGTGCCTCTAATTATTATTACCAATCTCTTGTTTTAGGCTTATACTATAATTTCCAAGCTTGGGTTAATTGGTGGATGCTTATGGGTTAATTGGTGGATGCTTATGGGTTAGTTGTTGGATGCTTATGCCCAGGTTTTTTCTAGGCCAGCTTGCCAATTAAAGTTTAGCTTTTGCTTGGGAAGACCTGGAATTGGATTGCTTAATATCCATCAGTACTAGTACCTGCCAAGGGAACTAAGAAAGCAAGTTATCAAAGATTTTATTTGAAGTCATTCTGACTTACTGTGTTTGATTAGTGAATTCCAATGAGAAATAATTCAAATGTTCATAATATAAGAGCAATTCCAATGAGAAATAATTCAAATGTTCATAATATAACAGCAACTGGAAAATAATTAAAGAAAACTTACTAATATTTTAGTATTCCATTCCTTTATTTGGAGTGTATAAGGTAGTGTAAAGCTGAGCAGTACTGGAAAACAATCTTGCTTTTCATATACCAGATTGAATATCCAGAAATGTGATGATAAATGGAAAAACAAAGTTAAAGATGTGTGTTACCTGTGCTGGATTTGAAATATTTTGCTAATGGAAAATGGTTAAGTTTCCTAGGTTAGGTTTTGCACTTCCCTAAGAAGCAGAGGTTATCTAGCATAGCTGATAACAGGTACAGTAAATATAGAGGTTTTGATGGCCCTGCTTGCTTCCCAGACTACAGCAAACATTGAAGAGTGAAATTACTTTGGGTTTTGGGGTTATTTATTCTTCTTGTTAATATCTTTACACCAGATTCACAGCTCTGATCTGGGTATTAATAAAGGAATCTCAAACTATATTTGCGGTGAAGCTCATTTCAAAACTGACCAGTATTTTTTGGCAATCACAGACTAGTTAATTTTTTTAATAGTAATTTAGTTTCTAGTGCAATTAGTTATGTTTTTTCATATTAAAAAAAGCATCCAAATGGACCTATTAAGACCACATTAATTTCATGAATGTGTGTGGGGGGTTTGGTTTTGTTGGTTAGGTGGGTTTTTAATATCTTCTTTTTTTCTCTCTGTTTCTAGATCATTCATTATCATGGTGTAGTGAAGTCCATGTTAGGCCTTGGCCAGTTGTCCACTGTAATTACTCAGGTCAATGGAGTGCTTGCAAACAGGTACTGCAAGCATCAAATTTGTGGTTATTTCACTAGTAAGAAGCTGTTATTGCCTTAAAAGGTATTTTATAACCCAATATAATAAATGGATTGGCAAATGGTAATTTAAAAATGTGCCAAAGAAAGTAAATACACTACTTGGAAATTGAATTTGTGAGATTGTGTTTTACAGCTGTTATTTGTTATCAAATTTTATTAGAAGCAAGCTTACCTTGCTACTTCTCAAGTAAAAGAAGTTTTATATAAAGAATATTTGCTTATATAATGTAGGGATAACATACAGATGGGAGAAAGTTCAGCACAAAGTTTTATTGCCTTTGTTTTCTTCTCCCAGGCCTGAATGGATTTCTGAGTTGAACACTTATAGAGTAGAAGCAGCCTGGAAATTATCACAGTGGGATTTACTGGGAAATTATTTGGCTTCAGGTAAGATATAATTATGTCAGAATATTAATTGCATTTCTGAACAAAGGTGTGTTTCAGTCTGATCATCTTGAAGCAAGGGGGTACCAATTGTCAAATTTTTAAGTTTTGGGTTTTACTGAGTGAAGGGAAGACTCTGGCAGTCTTCTAGATTTTCCCAAATGAATATTTGATTTTAAACTGTACAGACTTGGAGTAGAAATTTCAAGCTGTTGTAAGGCCAAATTAATTCTGTGTTTGTTGTGGGGTGGAATTCTACAGTATTTCTAAAATTCAATCAGTTAGCTCTGAGAAAAGTTGATTTTTCCAGTAGTATGTTAATCAAATTAGCATGTTCAGATAAACTCTTTCTTTTTAAGCAGTTTAAAGAGAGTTGTTTTCTTTTCTCCCCAAAGATGCCAAGTCCACCACCTGGAGTGTCAGACTAGGACATTTATTATTATCAGCCAAGAAGAAAAATGAAGCAGCTTTTTATGAAACACTCAAGGTGGTTCGAGCAGAAGAGACTGTGCCCCTCTCAGCAGCCAGCTTTGAGAGAGGATCCTATCAGAGAGGATATGAACACATTATCAGGTTTCTGATTTTCATGTCACTATTTTCAAACCCAGAAAGCAAATCATCAGGTATGCAGCAGCAAGAATTTCCCATTTCCACAAGAAATGGTGCAGCTCTGCATTTTTTTGGCACTTTTTTTTAAATAATAGCCAACTGAAAATCTTGAACAGGGAATTTAACCACCATAAAAAATATTCAGAATAAAACTGTGTGGGTATAGTCTTTCAAAATCAGCAAGCAAGTTTATGTAAACATCAGATAATAATCAACAAATTAATTTAATTCCATGTTTAAATTAGTACATATAGGCCAGTAAATCCATTAACTCCATTAAAAGCATTTTAATCTGTTTGGTGGCCTAAAAGCAATCCCTTATCAACAAAGAGCAGTAAGAATTGAAACCCCATCACTTTCAGTAGTTTTACTTTTGTAATAAATTTTGAAGTTGGCTGTAGTAAAATATAGTGAGTAGCCTTTTTTTGTTGTTTTTAAATTAGAAAGGCTGAATATTTTCTCTGCACTGTAAATCTATCCTTATGGCAAGATGCTGCATTAAATTGGCCAGATGAAGTATATATTTCATAACTATTTCTTAGTTCTATTTCGTGTTGGTAATTTCTGCATTGTTATTTAGGAAATGGAGTTAGAGAATTGAGAAAGAAGGGTTTCAAAATAGTTTAGACTCTGCTAATGGGAGCTGAGACATTCACAAGCTCTCAGCTTTGCAACTTGACAGTGACAGCTAATAATAATAATGGTAATTTTGAATTAAATAAATAAATTTATTGTAAAGGAAGTGTTTAACAGTTAGTTATTGCTGCCAAAATGGTATTTGTTGAAGATTTCAGACCTCTTGAAGAATTATTGCTAAAAGTAATGGATGGAAATATGTTTCTAAAGATTCCTTCCTCTCCAAGTGATCTTAATTGTCTCTGTTCAACAGCTTGGCCAAAGAATAGTGAGAAAATGAGGTTTTAAAATCCTTCATTCAGTTTGGTTTTGATTGCTGCAATTTGAAATCACCAATCATTTAGAAAATGGCAAAAGCTTTATGAAAGTTGCACATACCTCGACCAACAACCAACTTTTAACATTTTTTTCCCATTTTCCTACCCCAGGTTGCACATGCTGTGTGAGTTGGAACACATCATTGGCCCAATGTTTCAGCAGCCAGATGGGGAGCACAGCAGAGATTCCCTGAACTGGAGTGCTCGTATTGAAATGACCCAAAATTCCTACAGGGCAAAAGAACCCATCTTGGCACTGAGGAGGGCTTTGCTTAGTCTCAGTAAAAGGTGAGGATGTGACTCTTTCTTCCCCAGGTTGTATTCTCAGTAATATTCTGCTTTTCCATATGTGTGTTAGAATAAAGAAGGTAAAACTCTGTCTACAACATAGATTTCTACAACAGCAATCCCCTCCAGTGTTAAGTACCTTCCAAATAGAAGGGAAAAGAGGTGTTTGTAGTAAAGATAAGACAGAAACTGAGAAAAAGAAAATTTATTTGTAGACCTTAATGGAAAAAAGGTGGAAGTTATTAATTAGAAATAATTTAAAATTATTCCTATATAGTATATAGCTTCTTGAGGAATTTTATTTTGGTTTCAATACATAATGTTTACTTTAGATTGTATAGTAGCATTCATGACTGATTTGTTGTTGTTGTTTTCTGCAGCCAGAATCACAGTGAGCTTCTTGGTCAGTGCTGGCTCCAGAGTGCTAGAGTTGCAAGAAAAGCTGGTCACCACCAGACTGCTTACAATGCTCTTCTGAATGCTGGGGAGTCAATGCTCTCAGAACTTTACATAGAAAGAGCCAAGTGGCTCTGGTCCAAGGTAAGGAAAGAAAATCATGTTTAGTTCTCCTGAAGAAAAAAAACAGTAGCCAGAGCCTGGGACAGGCTGCCCAGGGAGGTGGTTGAGTCCCCATCCCTGGGTGTGTTAAAGGTTTGTTTAGCTCTGGTTTTGAGGGACATGGGTGAGGGGTGAACTTTGTAGAGAAGGGTTAATGGTTGGACTGAATGATCCCAAGGGTCTTTTCCAACCTGAATGATTTTCAGATTCTATATAAAACAAAATATGTCAACAAGGGCTGTCAACATATTTAGATTGGAGTTGAGCCATGGGAAACTTCTACCTCCAACAGGTAGGCAGCCTTTTTCTGTATAAAGCTGGTGGATTACCTGCCTCTGACAGAGCAGAACAGGAAAATTAAATTATCTTAAAGCAGACCTTACCTTAATGGGTATCATTTGAACTAATAGAGACAGGCAGCAAAAATGAGAGTAATATAGTAAAGCTAAAGGGACAACAATGTTGGGATAAGGAAATATTAGCATTTGAAGTTAGTAATATGAAGTTACTACAGCCAGACTGGTTTAGACCACAGTCAGGGACATAGCTTTGCCTTAATAACAACTGTAAGATGGAATTTTTCATGTCTCTCTTATTTTAAATCTATAAAATGTTTTCCTCTTTCCTTTAGGGTGAAGTGCATCAAGCACTCATTGTTCTCCAGAAGGGGGTTGAGTTATGTTTCCCTGAAAATAAAGCACCATGCAATAGCAAAAATCAGCTCATCCATGGCCAGGCAATGCTGCTAGTGGGCAGATTTATGGAAGAAACTGCTAACTTTGAAAGCAATGCAGTTATGAAAAAGTATAAGGTAATTTGAGGTACTAGTGTTAAAAAAATGTATTTAAAAATTATTATAATGACAACAGTATTATATCACTTAAATAAGCTATTGTTACTGTCCTGATGTCAACCAAGGAGAACATCAGTGGGGTTAAATGGAGTGTCAGGGGTTAAATGGTATGTCAGTTTGTAGAAGGGAAGTAGTTCTTGTAAATATTTACCTATCTGAATTAGCTTTAGTATGACCAGTTCCCAACAGTGGGAGCTAACAATAGCTAAGATAACATACTTGAAGTCAAAACCAGTTTACAGCAGCATGACTTCTTTTTTCTTATGGATGCACAACCTAGAATTCCTCCCTGAAATGTGGGCTACTCTAAGTAGGTAGTACTGTGATAAAATGTGATAACCTGCTGGCACATTGTGCTACTCCTCAGTGTTACTTCTCTCTTTGGTAGTGACTTGTAACTGTGGTGAAATATGCTTGAAATTGCTGAAGAACAAGGGAGAGGGGTGAGTTGTGTGTCATTGGAGAGCACAGCACTGCACAGCTTCATCTTGCTACTCCAGGGAAATACTGTGTTGCCATTGATTCATTTTCCCTCCTAAACCAGCAGTAGGTGCAGGTCTTCATGCTTCCATAAAAGTCATATGGCTCTTATCCAGGTTACTGATAACTTACTGAGTTTTTGGTTTTCTTTTACATGATTTAGAAATAAAAGAAAAAATGTGAAGCATAAAATCATAGAACCATTTAGGTGGAAAAAGCACCTTTAAGATCATAGATTCCCACTGCTATCATCCTGCTGTTTCTCTTTCTGAAACACTAAAAGAAGCCCAGTATTGAGTTTATCAAGATCAGGAAGTTGATTATAATATTTTATATGAAAATATAATCCTTCCTAGTTGAGGAATCCTGTATCATCCTGTCTTGAATTATCTTGCAGTCTCCAAATCCAAAAGGAATTCTAGGTTGTGTATCTATAAAAAAAAAAAATATTCCTGTAAACTGGTTTAGACTTTAAACAAGTTCTATTGCATATTCTTAATCCCATTGTTGGGAACTGTGGAACTGCCTGTATTGCTCTGTCATATTAAAGCTAATATACAGTATAAACTATA